>QANZ01004125.1:0-10781 GCA_003254925.1 Chamaecrista fasciculata
CAAACAGCTCAGATTGTTAGCATTATCTTACAACAGATTTCATGAAAATATTCCAACACACATTGCAAACCTCACTATGTGTAATATCCCAAGATATTATAGAAATATCAGACTTAGTATTTTGATTAAAATGAAATTATATAGGGAATCTAGAACTTATTTTGGGCTTGTGGTTAAATTTTGGGAGCAAACAGATTTCAAAACTGTATCTGGCCTCTTATTTTTATACGGTAACCGAAAAATGACACCTTCGTGTAAGAATTGAAAGACGTTAGAGATAGATTTTTCAAAAACAAATTTCATATTTAGAATATGCTCTCCAAAACGAAACCAACAATATTAATTTTGCTGAAAAATTCTATTTTAAAAAAAAGAATTCATGTTTTAAGGGACTATTTTGAAGTAAATATATTTTTATGGGTAAAGAAAAGTAATTTTAGCCAAGAAAAGAAAAGAAAGATGTTGCAATAGAAAAAAATTTTCTCTCCCGTGGCTTCTAGAATCTTCAAGCCACTCCCATAGCCCTTGAAATGAAATTGGCTCCTCATTTTGCCTTGCTTCTCATTCACTCACACGATCACCTCCTTTCATCCGCCTCCTACCATCGTGTCTCCCTCAAGCACTGCCATCACCGCTGCCGAACGCCGGAGAATGTCACCGGCGACTCCCCCTATGGTGGTGGTTGGCCTCTTCTCTTCTTCCTCCTCCATTTCGGTAATTCTTCTCCTCCTCCTTCCATTTTCGTTTTACTTCTTTTGAGCTTAAAGTCTTTGCTGAAAATTCCGATTTGTGCTGCTATTTGGTGTTTATTTTGATGCCTTGAAACACTTTGAATCATGGTTTATGGACTCATTTCATTTCCATCAATTTGGAGACGTCTTATTCCCCTTTTTCTCATCATTTTCGCCTCTTGAAGCATCTATCCGTTTTTTTAAATTTTCATGTGTGTTGCTGCTGTCTACTACTTGATTTTGATGCATTTTAACATTCTCAAAAACATTGTATTTGAGTCTAGTTTCGTCTTCATCAATTTTGGACCCGATAGGCTTGGGGTAAAAACTTTTATTGGGGTTTTAGACCAAATTTCCTTGTTTTCTTGAAATCAATGGTTTGAAGAGCTCAATGGATGATAATAATGACTTCTATTCCATCAATTTGAGTTTAGAATGTGTATTTTAAAATTTGGTTATCATGTATAAATTGTAAGGTTGCAATTTGGTCCCTAAGAGTGATTTCTATGGTTTTCTTGAACTAAAAGGGTTTCTATGAAGTTATGGAGGATTTTGGAAACTATAAGCTTGTATTTAAAATGTGAAAGTTGATTTTTACATCACGGTTGGTGTTGAAAAGTGTGGGTTTCAATCTTGATAAATGGAATGTTAGCAATAAACTTTCTTGAAAGACTTAGTAGTTGGAAAATCATTTGTTAATGCTCCCAAATATTAACTCAAGCTCTCCTAGACTTAGATTGGTGTCCTATGCTTAGTAAAGTATCAAAGTTGGTGATATTGTGAATAAAGTATGAACTTAAGAAGGCACATGGCATATGTTAGTTATGTGTAAAATGTCGCATGAAGAGCTTATATGTTAGGGGCATTCTAATAGAATGAATTACCTTGTTATCAAATTTAGGTACTTCGTCTTTACTTAAAGTTTGAAGGTAGTGATTTGATAAGTGAATTTTAGGTCATTGTGCATGACCTTCAGGTGAGTATCCTCTCTATTCTAGAACTTGTTTTATCATGCCTATGTGAAATTTTTGCTGCATATTGTTTTTGGCAAGGTTAAAGTTTTTATGAAAATATGTTTGAAAAGCTTATTTGAGACTTATGTGTTTGTTATAATATTTTGATAAGTATTATAATGAAAATGAGATTTGTTTTTGTTTGAAAAATGTTTTTGGGCTGGTTGGGTGAATCGTTGGTTCTTTCGTTATGGGTACCAATTGGGCTTTCGGTTCCGGAGTCACACCATCCGTTGGCCAGGATGTGATGTGGGCATGGATCTAGGCTTTCGGGGACGTGCCGGAGTGGCATGGTTCTAGGCTTTCGGGGTCGTGCCACGGTAGACCGTCTCCAACCCTTGAGGTGGGGAGTCTATTCGTTCTCGCGGGATAGGCCATTTGCTGGACCTTCGATTTCACTCACCAGTAACGGGGGCGCCACCCATGGATTTTACGATAAAATGTATTTCAGATTTATGAAATGATTTTGAATGATTGCAGAGATTCGGATTATATGAAATTTTCATTGAATGTGCAAGTATGTGATTTTTATGATCATTTGAACTGTTATTATGGGATTTGACTATACGATGACTCTGATTACAAAAAGTGATGATTGAGATATGGATGTATTATGTGCATGCATTGTTATTTTGAACTAGTGGAGATACCTTGCCCTCCACGACTAGAATAGGTTGGATTACTCACTGAGTCTCTTGACTCACCCCGTTGTTTACCATTTTCAGTTTCAGGTTTACAGGAATCATCTTTTAGTACTGTCTAGAATGAGCGGCCTCTTGGAGTCCCACATATTGTTCGTGTGGGTATATATTCCATCTGACTTCGATTCACTTGTATTTGGCATTTGACTCTAGTTGTGCTCCGTTAGATTTACAGTCAGGGAAGTGTTAAGTTTATTTTTTGAAAGATTGATATCATAAGAGATGAATTTATAAAGTATTGTTGGAGTGAAATTTAAAAAAAAANTGTCTTGTGTCATTTCGTATCAATTCTTGAACCGTCTATGCCTTCAACTATAGTGTGTTGTTAGGACTCCTTTGTCCTATGAAGCAAATTTTGGGGGAAGTCTCTGAACGACCACTAGGACTTTTACTATTTTAGGAAGTGTACCTATTTATCTTAGCAGTAGATGTAAGGATAGGCCTAGGAGGAGTGCTTTGGTTCAAACCTTAACTTATAGTTTATGGAATAGTGTTTAAGTCTTATATTATGATTGGTTTGTAAGGATTACTTGGTCGATTCTAACCTTTATGTGTGGTTCCCCTGTATTATTGCAAATCTGATTTGATCTTTGAATAACCCATTTACTAATAATTGCTATTTCCTCGGATGTTTGTATGCATTATGTGAATTCATTCACTAGTGCGATGATTTTGTCTAATTGGTGTTGGATTGTGGTTACCAATATATATATGGAATATGCATGTGTTTGAGGATAATCCTTCCGAGGATTTGGTAGTCAATATGATCCTGAATATTGGGAAAAGGGAAGCAATTTGTTGTAAAGTAAGGGACATTGATTGATTCTCTTGTATAGAAACTTCGGCCATCAAGGTTGATTGAGAAATTGACTAGTGATATTCTAGGTCGATGATTGAGCATGTGGTATTATAATTTTATGGTTGAGTTTGAATTTTGGTTTTGGTTTTGGTTTATCCTGACGTAATTTGATTTTGCTTTAAAAGAGTGATCGATCGGTTATGAATTCCTAAGTTTTATTACTTTCCCCAATAGGTTTACCGCGTGAACTTGAAGAGTTATGAGATTGTAATTGAGTTAATTTGATCAATGTCTGATATTGTATTTCAGTTAGTGATATGGAAATTTGGTGAGATACACTATGGGTGTCAAGGATTTATTTATTTATTTATTTATTTTTCGGTGGCAAGAAGCATTGTAAGATACTTATTAAGCTCACGAAATGCTCTTTCTTAAGCGAGAAGTGTTGATAAAAATTTTAATTATTAAGAAGAATTTGGAGTAATGTGTTTATACATGCAACATGAAGGTCTACCATACTTCTATAATGTTGAGTCTTTGGAACCTAAACCTATTTATTGAGGAGCCTAAAAT
Source organism: Chamaecrista fasciculata (assembly GCA_003254925.1). Classification (NCBI taxonomy): domain Eukaryota; kingdom Viridiplantae; phylum Streptophyta; class Magnoliopsida; order Fabales; family Fabaceae; genus Chamaecrista; species Chamaecrista fasciculata. The sequence continues at coordinate 3,818 of QANZ01004125.1, forward strand.
AACAGCATTGGTTAATTTTTTCTTCTATTTGAATGGCTGAAGTTGCATAGAGTTGTTTGCTTTGGGTATTATCCTCCTTTAACTTAACTTTCCAATCCAAACGCACCCTAACTCAATACAAGTCACCTTAAAAGATTATCCAAAATTTCCAAATCTTAACAATTAAGATTACAATCTTTACTGATAATTACCACAAACGTTGTTAGTTCATTTATTCTTAGAGTTCAAGGTTTTATAGTATTATTTATTGGTAGAAGAAAACATATATTGAAATTTTTTATCTCTCATAGCTAAATCACTAATTATAAGCTTGAGGACCAAAATGAATAAATTTAATATGGTTTATTGTTCTTTTGGAGAGTGAAATTTTTTCTTCCTCTCTTTCCCAAATCACTTATTATAAGTTTGAGGACCAAAATGAAACATATATGAAAATTTGAGGACTGAAACGGAACAAATGTAAAAGTTTAAGGACTAAAACTGGAAAAAATGATTTGAGGTCCAAAATGACCATTTAACTCAAAAAACAAATCAACCACATGCAGTTTCCGGAAGTAATGAAAATAAAAGTTCCTTATATCTTTGTCATAAGGTTCCTTCAATCATAAACTTGATTTACATTCTCTCTCTTCTATAATTGGTGATGCAAAAAAGTATGTTTAATATTCTTTCTCTACTATAATTGGTTATGCATAAAATTTTTGTCACATGTCAAATGTTGATTGGGAAAATTTATAGCAAAGATATAAAGATCCTTACCTAAGTCTTTGTCCGAAAGTAATAGGCTAATAGCCATTGAAAACGATTTCAATTAATTTTGTCTTGAAGGTAGACTTTATTTTCCAAGTCTTTGATGTGAAGGTATGAAAATCTATTTTACAATTCTCTCCACTCACTTACTCCCTTCTTCACGTCATGACTAATGGATTTTTTTTTTTTTTAAAACAAAATGACTTATGGAGTTTGGGTTGGTGTTCATATGAGAAAAATAATTCTTAGTCGTCATTTTCTGCTCCATGGGTACTCAAAATTCTGGTTTACATTATTTGCATTACTTATTTAAGCGAAATTTAGTATTTTTTTTTTTTTGGCCAAATCGAAATATAATTTAGTTATTTAGTCGTTATAATTTATTTAAAATTTAATTTAATCCTTACAATTTTATTTTTTTAAAAAAGTTATTATACTTTATAAATATCTGAATTTTTGTTCTTAATATTTAATTTTAGTATCTGAATTTTATTTTTTCCGGAAGCAAGAGCCATTGAAAACGATTTCAATCAAAGACTTTATTTTCCAAGTCTTTGATGTGTATAAAAAAATAATAATAATCTATTCTTGTAGGCTGTAGCACTCCTTTGACCTTTCTTCTACCCACAGACCCACTTACCCCTTCTTCACTTCATGACTTATGGAGTTTGGATTGGAGTTCATATGACTAATCGTTGTGTTTATTATAATTTACTTAAGGGTAAATTACATTTGGGTACTATGTGGTAAAGATCGGATCCACTTTGATATTATGTTCTTTCAAAAGTGATATTTTAATATCTTGTTCTATTTATTGTGAACACTTTGATGCCTAAAACTCTTTTTCAATTATCTTTTTACGAGAAAAAAAAATAAGTGTCGATTACGTGCGTGGTCAAAAACATGAATTCAGCATCCTAAGCTCATATTTCACAATTTAACCTAAAGAAACACCAAATCTTCTATCTTGAAGTACACATTGAATCTTGAAATTTGAGTTTAGGATGGTAAATTTTATATTTTTTTACCATGCACATGACTTACACGTGCTTTTTTTCATCAAGAGGTAACATAAGCATAAGTTTTTTTTTATACCAAAGTGTTAACAACGAATAAAATATGGTATCAAAATGTCACTTTTGAAAGAATAGAGTACCAAAGTGAAACTAGTCTATACGTCAAGGTACCAAAGTATAATTTACCCTTTACTTAAAATTTAATTTAACCCTTACAGTTTTTTTTCAAAAAAGGTTTGTAAATATCTGAGTTTTTGTTCTTAATATTTAAATTTGTTATGTAAAAGTTTATTTAGAACTAACTATGATAAACAATAATGACATATAGGTCTAAATATCTAGTAATAAATTTTTTAAGGTAAAAATATAAATACACTCTTCAACTATGACCTAATTACAAATAGTCCCCTCAATTTGTTTGAAAAGCAGAGATTGTGTTAACATTAACAGACAATTTCATTCTTATCCTACGGAGAAGCTCTAACGGCCGAGTTCTTATCGTACTCCATTTTTTTGGCTCACTCTTCGAGATTTTTTTTCTTTTTCTTTCTTTTGTTTATGTTAATTCCACAAAAAAAACGGTTTATGTTAAACAAATTATAATGAAATTATATTATACACTTTATTCTGTTGGAAAGAAAGTATGAATTCATTGAATAATAACTTATTATTTAACATATTTGCAATATTTTTCTCAAATTTTATTTTTTTCTAGAAATATATAGTTAAAATACTTAAGTCCGGTTGTATGTAATTTTGTATGACTTCGTATTTTTATAATTATGCAACCACTTAGGTAGAGAGTGTAAATGACTATATAATATACATTTGACAAAAATAAATCTTATTTAGTTGGATTTCTTAGCCTATCATATAATAAATGCATAAATTGTGAATATATTTTTTAAAAATGTAAAATTATCAATTATGTTTGGATTATGGCCAAAGAAAAAAAAATAAAAGAAGATAATTTATGAATGGACATCATTTAATTTCTTTTTATTCACTATCAAAGTCCACGTCCACATGACCAAGAGAAAATGACACATTAAAATGTAATTAAATTACACTTCCTACCCAAAAACAATTGGGTCCATAGAAATAATCATCGTTGCAAATTGCGGTCCGCAACCGCAATTGCGCCCGCAATATTGCTGTTGCGGTGGTGGCCGCAACCCGCATCAGACCGTAACGACTACACCGCAACAGTCGCAACCTATATTGCAACACCCGCAATCGCAGTAAACGCAACGCAACCGCATCCGCAACCGCAATTTGCAACCATGGAAATAATGGTTCGTATATGCTCAAGTATCATTTTGTTGTTTGAGGTGTGACATCAATTATTCTATAGCGGAGGCCTAAATGTAAAGCCAAAACATAATCAAAGTATCGAACTATAACGCTTGGGTGTTTGCTCTAATGTGAGTTAAAGAAATAAAATTGTACTTTTACTAACAGTTATAACTTTTGGTCTAGTGGTAAGCATTTGATCCAAAAACTTTCCTTTAAATTTAAACAATAACATTATATGATTATATCATTTTATAATTAATTATATGTGACTTTTATATTAGCCTTTGATAATTAATAATTAATTAATTAATTGATAAATATAGTTTAATCAAAATTTGCCTAACAAGATATATATAATATATTATATAGCCTTTTTCCTCCTTCAAATTCAATAACAACTCAAAGTTCAAAAACCTAGCAAGATGGAAAATCTTTGTCGTCCTCATTTCTCCTTTCTCACGTTCACTCTGCTTTGTTTCATGGTCTCTACTTCTTTAAGTATCACCAATTTCAACACTGATCAATCTGCACTTGTTGCTCTTAAAGCTTCCATTACCAATGACCCTCTCAATGTCATGGCTAATTGGTCCATCTCTTCATCTCATTGTGATTGGGTTGGTGTTATTTGTGATTCTCTTCATAACAGAGTAAGGATCTTAAATCTTAGTGAGATGAATCTTAAGGGTACCATACCCCCAAAACTTGGAAATCTATCTTTTTTAGTTGAGCTCAATCTTCATAGCAATAACTTTTATGGTCACTTGCCAAAAGAGTTGGTCCAATTACGAAGATTGAGAGTACTCAACTTAAGTTTCAATGAATTCAGTGGAGAAATTCCATCATGGATAGGTGACTTATTCACACTTCAACATTTGGTGCTCCGAAGTAACAATTTTGGGGGTGTTGTTCCTTCAACTTTGTCATATTTATCAATGTTGGAGACTTTGGATATGAATGATAACTTTATCAGAGGATCCATTCCAAATGAGATAAGAAGACTTCAAAACTTGAAGATTTTAAGAATTGCAGGGAATCATCTTTCAGGAAGCATACCTTCAACTATTTCTAATTTATCTTCACTTGAACTGATCAGTCTTTCTTACAACTCTTTAACAAGTATGTTTTGTTACATTAGTATTACTATTAAAAATGATAAATCTTCAAAACATGTTTTTTTTTCTTATATTAACTTTTGGTTTCTGTCGTTTTTGCGGGACATGAGAAGTGTCGTTTGTGTATAAGTTTCATTTTTCTTTCCTCTTTTTATTTCGATTTTCCAAAAAAAAAAAATCTGCACATTTTTATTAGAAAAAAGAAATGTAAAAGAAAATTTGCAGAATTATTATATATATATTACTATTACCTTTGTTAAACCAGTGTCTCCAATTTCATTATATTTTGCTAAAAAATAAATTATTATTTGATAATGAAAATCATAGTTTGATATTTTACATAACGAACTCAGTTTGAATTTGAATGAAAGAAATAATAATTATATAATTATTATCAAAGTATTTTTTTATTATAATATTATTAAAAAGATTAACAAGTTTTTCCATAATTACATTTTATAATCCAAATTATATTCCGATTATTATAATGCAATATTTTATCCTCCATCTATTATAAAAGTGAATTAGTTTATCATTCCCAACCACTCACATGATACAATTTATTGCTAGATGAGTCTAATTTAATTTGTTGACATGTTGCAGGAATTATTCCAAAAGAGATTGGTGATATTCTAAATTTACGATTTCTATATTTATCTGTAAACAAGCTTTCTGGCACAATACCAAGAAACATTGGAAATTTGACAATGCTTCAAGAATTAGACTTGGGTGACAATCAGTTGGAAGGTATTAATTATAATTCTCTCTTTAATAAATTCTATAAGTAGCGGCATTGAATTATTTCATTTGCAAATAATTAACAAGTTAGAAGAAGTTTCATCATATTTATATATATACTAGTGAAAATAGCGTGCATGCACGCGTTATTTATCATATAATTTATGTTTTTTAGTTATTATAATTCAAATAATTTTTTATACCTATAATATATTGGTCTTTGATATAACTATGTACTAATTCCATATATAAATTCTCTAAATTTTGTGTAATGTAGTTATGTTTTTCAAGCTCAAAAAATTCTTACTCTAATCACAATACTAATACTAATTAACAAAAATTATTATTTATATGCAAGAGAAACAAAATTCATTGATTTGATATAATAATATTATATTATTTTCGTTTTTATTTTATATAAAATAGTTGGCATAAATATTTATTAGAGCTCTAACGTCACTTTTTGAATTTTTTTCTTCCAACTTTTTTCCCCCTTTCGTTATACTCCAGGAAATATCTTCGAAGAGTTTGGTAATCTTCGAAATTTGGAAGTTATGATCTTAGGTGATAATAAGCTCTCCGGCCACATACCAAGACACATTGCAAACTTGACTCTACTCCAAGAGTTAGATTTAAATGATAACAATTTGACAGGTATGCTCTATTCACTATATAAGCATATATCAAATCTCCATTTGTTACTTTTTCTTTTTTTGCAATATTTCATTGTTTATATCATTATTTTATTTTTAAACATAATATCTTTCTAAGGAGATACAAATAATTAATTACACCATATATATAATACTTTAAGTTTTCAAACATTTCCCTCGTATCTGATTTCAAACAAAAGAGTATAAAATTTTACAATAATTAGTACATAGCACTACTAACAATATATAAAATCTCTGTTTACTGCATTATTACTCATTTACAATTTAAAATTTTACGCTTATTATAGTCGAATCAAATTAAACAATCTAAAATAATAAGACGTGGAAAGTGATGGTGTAAAATCTCTGTTTATTATTGCTTTATCATTCATTTGTATAAAATTCTCTCTCAGGTGCTCTTCCATCAGACTTTGGAAAAGGCCTTACTCATCTAAAAGAACTACTTTTATGGGGCAATGAACTTTCTGGAAAGATACCAAGTAGTATATCCAATGCTTCCAAGCTAACCACCATAGAATTGGAGAGAAACCAATTTAGTGGGATTATACCACACACCCTTGGTGATTTGAGATACTTGGAAACACTAACATTATCTAACAACAAATTAACTGCTACACATGCTTCCAGTTCTGAGAACAACTTTCTTAGCTCTTTGACAAATTGCAGAAATTTGAAAGCATTAGAGTTCAGCATAAATCCATTGTACATTCAACTTCCAAAGTCTATTGGGAATTTTTCTGCTTCTCTGACAGATATGGAGGCAGGACATTGCGGCATTAATGGTAATATACCATTAGAAATTGGAAATCTCACTAGCTTGATTGAACTACATTTGAATGACAATGAATTGACCGGGCCTATTCCTTTTACAATTGGCAATTTGAAGAGGCTTCAGTATTTGGCGTTTCAACACAATAAGTTGCAAGGCTCAAACCTTGACAAGCTTTGTCAAATTGGAAGTCTTGCCTATTTGTTTCTAAGTGAAAATAAGCTTTCGGGAGCAATGCCACCATGCTTGGGAAATCTTACCTCTTTAAGAGAACTTCACTTAGACTCCAATATGTTGACTTTGCAAATACCATCATCTTTTTGGAATTTGAAAGATATATTGAGAGTAAATTTATCCTCCAATCTTTTAGTTGGAAATCTTTCACTTGAGGTGCAGAATCTAAGATCTATTACATTGTTGGATTTGTCAAGAAATCAGATTTCAGGCAACATTCCTACAACTATTGGTAGCTTGCAAACTTTGCAATATCTCTCTTTGGCAAATAATCAATTGCAAGGATCTATTCCTGAATCACTTGGAAATATGGTAAGTTTAGAATTCTTGAACTTGTCCCAAAATAATTTGTCTGGTGAGATCCCTCTCTCCCTT
>QANZ01004128.1:1764-16538 GCA_003254925.1 Chamaecrista fasciculata
CAAATTGCATTCTCAAAAGAATTTTAATGTTATTTTCATTTTGCCCCATAATCTCATCCAATAGGATGGACCAAAATCCATCATCCTATAGGATTGAGAAATCACGCTTTCCAAGAGCATCTCATCCAAATATCATCCCAGTCAAACCCCAGTCAAACCCCACCCAAACACTTATATCTCATCTCAATCTCATCTCAATCTCAATCTCAACATCATTATTTCATACCAATTCTACCCCTATACAAAATAAATAAATCCAACAACCTATTTCACCTAACCACAATCATTACATACCCTTTTATATAATTTCACACCCTATTATACATCATTTTCTCTCAAACCATCCAAACACCACTACATAATCTCATCTCATCCTAATTTCAACATCATCTCATCTCATCTCATAAGTTGAGATTGGATTGAGATTGGATTGAACTTTTTGCTCCCAAACAGGCCCTTAACCTGCACAAATAGTTTATTATCAATACAGATTCCAAAAATAATCTACAGTTGTAATAACAATCAAAACCCAATCGCAAAAATCAATCCAAACACAGATTCTCATGAAAATATCATCAAGCAAAGGTATTTTATCCCCGAATCACTTGCACATAAGAAAAGGAACAAAACCAAAAACTGTACATATAACTAGCAAAAAAAGAAAATGAAGTTATCAAATGTTGAAGAAAAATAGTTTTAATATGCCTCAATCATCCATCAAAAGAAACTGACTCCAGCTAACCAATTCAAAAGTCAGCTTACTTTTAGATGAAAAGTTAATTTTTATAAGAGAGAATAATTCTTGTTTATGTGAGAATATAGAAAAATGATTTTTTATTTCTTCAATGAAAGTACAAGGATATATATACAAGCTAAGTCATGAACTTCTATTTAATACATACTCCTAACTACCTAATTAATGTAAATTCTCAACTACTTTCATAATAACACTAACAACACTAACACTCCCCCTCAAGCTGGAGCATACAAATCATAAACACCCAGCTTGTTACATAGATATTTAATTCTAGGGCCTCTAAGGGATTTAGTGAAGATATCTGCCAATTGATCATTGGAATTGACAAATCGAGTAACCAGGCATCCAAATTGAATCTTCTCTCTAATAAAGTGACAATCAATCTCAATATGTTTGGTCCTCTCATGGAACACTGGATTTGAGGTTGATGTACATAGCTGCTTGATTATCACATATCAATTCCATTTTGTTTATGTCCCCAAATTTCATCTCTTGAAGAAGTTGTTTTAACCACAGAAGTTCACAAGTCGCTAATGCCATAGCACGATACTTAGCTTCAGCACTAGATCTTATAATTACGTTTTGTTTCTTACTTTTCCAAGAAACAAGGTTACCACCAATGAAGACACAATATCCAGATGTGGATCGCCTATCATATGGGGAACCAGCCTAATCAGCACCTGTGAAGCCAATAATCTGGGAGTTCCCTTTGTCTTCATACAACAATCCCAGACATGGTGCTCCTTTGATATATCGAAGAATTCGAACAACTGCATCCCAATGGTCATCACACGGTGATTGTAGGAACTGGCTAACTACACTCACAACAAATGAGATATCCGGTAGAGTGATAGTAAGGTAGTTAAGTTTTCCCACAAGTCTTCGATATTTTTCAGGATTGTCTATTAGCTCCCCCTGTCCTGGATAAAGTTTGACATTTGGATCCATCAGAGTGTCAACTGGTTTGCAATTCATCATGCCTGTTTCTTCTAGTAAATCAAGTGCATACTTCCACTGTGAAATAGCCACACCAACACTAGACTGAGCAACCTCGATTCCCAGAAAATATTTAAGTTTACCCAAATCTTTAGTTTGAAAGTGAGCAGCCAAATGTTGCTTGAGTTGGGTAACACCAAACTCATCATTTCCTGTGATAACAATGTCATCCACATAGACAACTAGATAAATGCACTTGCCCTCTGATGTATGGCGAAAGAAAACTAAGTGATCAGCTTCACTACGAGTCATCCCAAAGTTTTGAATCACAGAACTAAATCGGCCGAACCAAGCTCGTGGTGATTGCTTGAGCCCATAAAGAGAGCGGTGAATTCGACATACTTTCCCATACTCCCCCTGAGCAACAAAACCAGGTGGTTGCTCCATATAGACTTCTTCCTCCAACTCACCATGAAGGAAGGCATTCTTGATATCAAGTTGATAAAGTGGCCAGTGACGAATTGCAGCAATGGATAAGAAGACACGAACAAAAGCAATTTTCGCAACAGGAGAGAATGTATCCCCATAGTCCAAGCCAAAGATTTGAGTATATCCTTTGGCCACTAATCGAGCCTTGAATCTTTCAACTTGACCCATTTGCACCCAACCGGAGACTTGCCAGGAGGAAGTGAAACTAGATCCCACGTACTACTAGAATGCAAGGCAGCCATCTCATCAACCAGGATGTGCAAGAGCTTCATTTGTGGTCTTAGGAATGGAAACAGAATCCAAAGAAGACACAAAAGCATAATATGGAGTAGATAATCGATGATAGCTCAGAAAATTATAAACAGGGTGAGGATTACGAGTAGAACGAATACCTTTATGAATGGAAATCGGAGGACTAGCAGGTGGAGACTGGACCGGACCAGCGGGCGAGTCAGACGGAGCTAGTGAGTCAGGAGGAGTCTCAGTAATCGCAGGACGTGGACGACGATGATATGTTTGAAGAGGAGGACTAGGTGTGTCCTGTGCTGGTAAAGTGAGGAAAGGAACGGGAAGAGCTCCAGTCACAGGAGGACTGGAGGGAATGGAAGACCCGAAGAACGGAGAGGACTCAAAAAAGGTCACATCTAAAGAGACAAAACAACGTCGAGTGGAAGGAGAATAACATCGATAACCTTTTTGAAGTCGAGCATAACCAAGAAAGACACATTTGATAGATTTGACCGAAAGTTTATCCTTACCTGGGGTCAGATCATGGACAAAACACACACAACCAAAAACACGAGGAGGATATTGAAGAAAAAGGATCATCAGGAAGTAACAAAGAATGAGGGATTTGATCATTTAAGACAGAAGAAGGCATTCGATTAATCAAATAACATGCGGTAAGAACAGCATCACTCCAAAAAGTAGTGGGTACATTATGATGAATGAGCAGAGTACGAGCTGTTCCAATGAGATGACGGATTTTACGTTCAGCTATCCCATTTTGTTGTGGGGTGTGGGGACATGAAGTTTGATGTAAAATTCCCTGAGAGTTTAGAAATGCCTTAAAGGATGTAGACAAATACTCTTTAGCATTATCAGAACGTAACATAGAGACAGATGTATTAAATCGAGTCTTTATTTCAGCACAGAAATTTTGGAAAATGTCAAATACCTCAGAACAATTTTTCATTAAAAATAACCAAGTACAACGAGAATAATCATCAATAAAGGTTACAAAATACCGAAAGCCAAAAACAGAAGACACTCGACTAAGACCCCAAACATCAGAGTGAACAAGTTGAAAAGGGAAAGTTGACCCAAATCTTTAGTTTGAAAGTGAGCAGCCAAATGTTGCTTGAGTTTGGTAATACCCAACTCATCATTTCCTGTGATAACAATGTCATCCACATAGACAACTAGATAAATGCACTTGCCCTCTAATGTGTGGCGAAAGAAAACTATGTGATCAGCTTCACTACGAGTCATCCCAAAATTTTGAATCACAGAACTAAATCGGCCGAACCAAGCTCGTGGTGATTGCTCTGATACCATGTTTATGTGAGAATATCTGAGAAAAATGATTTTTTATTTCTTCAATGAAAGTACAAGGATATATATATAAGCTAATTCATGAACTCCTATTTAATACATACTCTTAACTACCTAATTAATGTAAATCCTCAACTACTCCCATAATAACACTAACAATCACTACAAGAAAACATAAATTTTCTGACGGAAATTTCAGACGGAATATTTTCCGTCACTGATCCGTCAAAATTCCGTCACAAATTCCGTCAGAAAATTTGTCAACGCGAGATTGCAATGGTTATATTGTATGTGACGGAATTCTGTGAGGGAACGCTTCCGTCAAAAAAATTATTCCGTCAGAAATATTAAAAAAAAAGCGCTGAACACATGTTCCATTTTCATTTTTACAAAGATTGGGCGCTAGGTTTTTTTTTCAGCTCCCTCCAATTTTCAGCTCCCTCTTTTCAGTTCCCTCAGTTCACTCTTTTCATTTTTACCCATTCGGTTTCCCTCTTTGCAGTTCGACGCCGCCATTGAAAGTCACCGAAGGCCACCGCAACCTGTTTTGGGACGCCGAGAGCCCCCGCGGCTCCGTTTTGCGTCTCCGAGAGCCATCGCGGCTCCGTTTTGGGTCTCCGAGAGCCACTGCAGCTCCGTTTTGGGTTGTTGAGGGCCTCTGCAGATTCGTTCATCGAAGGAAGCCAAAAGTTGAAAGGCTACCACAAAACGCTTTGTTGAAGAGAAGAAATCGTTGAAGGTTTTGTATTCTCCCCTTTTCCTTTTCTTATTTTCCCTATTTGAAACCTAAATCTCATAATAGCATTAGCGATTTTTTTTCCTTCACAAAAATCTATTGTTTATTTCTTTCTAACTGATTTTGTGTGTGCTCAAATCTAAAGATTTATAATGATTGGCGTTTGTTGTGGGGCTTTTTATTTTTTTATCTTGCATCTCTTTCTCTCTTTAAGTTTAGCGTTGATTTTTTCATGAGAATATTATGGGGATGTGAAGTTATAGGAATCAATCTTTGATCATTTGCATTTAGCTTGTGCATTCAAGGTGTTTGACAAAATGCCTTAATAAAACTCCCATCTTATTTCGTGTAAATGATTGGATATTTGAGTCTGCTGTATGGAAAATATTTGAGTCTACTTCAAAAAGTGTTGTTTTGTACCATACTACCATTGGTGTTATGAACAACATTTTGAAATGATAAAAGTGACTTGTTTATCGGAACCCTTTTCACGATGTGATGATTCTCCCCTGCTATTCCTAGTCATATTGAGAGGATTTGTTTATATTTCACAGGAAATAAGTAACATTTTGTGTTTTCAGAATGGGAATGGAGTTTCTATTTCTTCATAGATGTTTTTTCTACATAAGCTTGCCCCAATAATCAAAAAACAACACCCTAGCTAGTTGGAGGGCGACATTTTCTAGGATACTAAAATTTGTTCCTTTGAGCAGCTGTTATTGTCTTTGAAAGATATTTGGAAAAAATGCAGAAGACCGTCTAAACTTTGATAATTGTGCAAAGAAGAAAAGTTCAAAAGAGTTATTTGCACAAAGTCAAAAGTTCAAAAGTTCATTGGCTAAAACAGAATCTAAATGGAAAAGAAAACAAAAAAGCTATTGTGAACAACTAACATAGCACAACTAGCTTAGTGAGTGAGCTGAGTAAGCATCTAAGTAATCTGGTAAAGGAAAAAAACAAATTCAAATAATTTCATGCTCTTTTCTCTTTTTTATATTTAGAATTCAGAATTTCATATGCTTATTTGAATATATTAATTGGTTTAGTTGGAACTGAATATACTACGTTGGAGTCACTGCAATTCGATTTAGCTACAATTGAAGCTGCAACAAACAGGTTTTCAAATGAGAACAAGATAGGTCAAGGAGGTTTTGGAGAAGTTTATAAGGTGAGAAATACTTTGGTATGAATAATTCATATGATATCTTTCTTTACATTGATTACTTTATTGGTCCTGATTTAGGGTACTCTTCGTGATGGTCAAGAAATAGCTGTAAAAAGACTTTCTACCAGTTCTGATCAAGGTGCTATGGAATTCAAAAATGAAGTTTTACTTATAGCCAAGCTTCAGCATAGAAACCTGGTGACATTGTTAGGATTTTGCTTGCAAGAGGATGAAAAGATACTTGTCTATGAATTTGTGCCCAACAAGAGCCTCGACTACTTTCTCTTTGGTTGAGTATTAACATTGAATCTTGAATTTGAGCACCATTAATTTTTTTGTCACTCTACTGACTATTTATATCTACAAATTTACAGATTCCCAAAAGCGAGTAATGTTAGACTGGTCTAAGAGATTCAAAATTATAGAAGGAATTGCACGTGCAATCCAATATCTACATGAGCATTCACGTCTCAAAATTATACATCGTGATCTTAAACCCAGCAACGTTTTATTAGACAACAACATGAATCCCAAAATTTCTGATTTTGGGATGGCTAGAATGGTGGCAATAGATCAAGACCAAGGAAGAACAAGAAGAATTGTTGGGACATAGTAAGTAATTGAATGTCTTTGAGCAGCTGATATTTGCTTTCATGATTACTCATTTTGATTAATATTTTGACTCTTGTTACTTATCTTTATTTAAGCTAGGCTTGGTAGTAAGTTTACATCTATAATTGTGTTATAGAAGTATTCTTCTTTTCTGCTAGTTGTTGTTTTTTTTCTGCTTTTCTGCTAGTTGGAGGTTATTTCTTCTTTTCTGCTAGTTGTTGTTTTTTTTTTTTTTTTTNTCTTCTTTTCTGCTAGTTTTTTTTTTTTTTTTTTTTGAAATGATGGTGTAGAAGTAAAGGGATTAGTCTTTGCTGCTGTGTTTTTTTGCTACTAGTTGCTACTGTGTTTTTGCTTGTCAGTGTACATAATATGATATGAATCCATTTGAAAAACATGTAGAATTCTCTCTCTCATATATACACACTTGCACTTCATGACTTGAGCAAGTTTTTTGGATAATAAAACTTGAAAATAAAACTTGAGCTGCTAGAGAACTTAGGTCCTGCCCATGCCTAGCTAGCTAGGTACCTGGTTGCATTATGCGAGAATAAGGTTATATGTACTCTTTCTCTGACATAGTTCGTTCTTTAAAATTTGTGAGAAAATGGTGTCAATAGATAAGAAGGATTACATGATGAGGTTGTCACTGATAGAGATTTTCTTGGGCTGTTTAATTGTATATTAACTTGTTATTAGTATAACAATAGGTTATATGTACTTCTTTTTGTCCTTGTTATATTAACTTGTTATATTAACTTGTTATTAGTATAACTTGTTTAATTGTATAGGATTACATATATGTATTCTGAATCCATTGCAAATCTGATTTGTAGGTCGATCCTCTCACTCACCAAGTTAAGCTTTGTGATTTTGGGAGTGCAAAAGTTCTGGTATGTTCCAAAATCTTTTGCTGCACATTAAACATGGAATTGCAAGAGCTCCTCTTAAGTTTTCTGTGCAACGGAAATTACAATTAAATTTCTGTATTTGAATATGTGATGTTTAATTGTATATTAACTTGTTATTAGTATAACAATAGGTTATATGTACTTCTTTTTGTCCTTGTGTTTTAGTGACTGTTGAGTTGCTATAATTGTTATTAATCATGCTGCAGGTTTTCCACAAAGCGAATGCCACCCGAAGCAATTGATCTTGCATCAAGGCTACTTCAATATTCACCTAGTCTTCGCTGCACTTCAGTAAGTAGCACAAACCCTACTTCTTCCTTCCCTGAGCTCCTTTATCAAAATAAAAATATTCCCATCATATTGCTGTGAGATTAGATCAACGTGGCTAATATGTCTTTCTAGAAATGCTGCTGTACTCTATTAAGATATTCTGTAAATGGAACATTTTAGATGCTTTTACTGATAAGATACTTTTTGTTTTTCAGTTATTCTTGGAAGTTCAATTCCAGCTTTATATTTCTTTGCACCTCCATCAAGTTCAGTCTACTCCTATTAATCCAAATGATGAAGAGCAACAAGACTTTGATGATGAAGATGATTGAGGGAATAGTATTGTAGCAAGACTAGTATTTATGTAATATTTTTGTTATTGTTATTACCTTTTGGATACAAATTTGATTAATATTTTGTTATTTTAATTGGATAGATGATGTATTCAACATTATGATATTTTAATGATGAATATTTAACTTTTATTATATATAATTTCTATGTATTTTGTTTATTATTGGTTGATTAAAAAATAACAAAATACAAATTAAAAAAATGAAAACTAGAGAAACTTAAAATCAATCTCTGACGGAATTTGTGACGGATTGTATCCGTCACAAATCTGATACCAAAATGGGTCAACATGGCCGTCAGTAATTAGTGACGGAAAGTCCGTCACAAATTCCGTCACTAATCTTTGAGGGACAGTTTCCGTCAAAACTTTGTGACGGAACATTCTGTCAGAAATCCGTCAGAAATTAGTGACGGATTATATTTTCCGTCAGAAAAAATTAGGGACCAAGGAAACTGTGACGGACTGTGTTCCGTCAGAAATTCCGTCACAAACCTTGATCAGTGACGGAAATTTTAAGAATTCCGTCAGAAAATTCCGTCACAAATCGATGATTTTCTTGTAGTGTAGATGGCCACCAAAAGCGCGAGGAGAGAGAGGCTTGGTTACCAGAATGGATATTCCACCAGAGATGAGACCTTATTAATTCCATATTGGAAGAGAGGCCTTTCCATGCTATTGAAGGTTGGGTGGTGGTTTTTGGAGTTGCTTCTAGGTTGTTATGGAAGTATTTGGAGAGGGTCCAGGTGGCATAAAGAGAACCTTGATGCTGAGTTAGCCTCCAGAATTGTTTAGCTAGAAGCGCTTTGTTCATAAGACTGAAGGAGCGAATGCCCAAACCTCCATCTCTTCTAGGTATATGGAGAAAGTTCTTCTTTAGCAGGTGGATTGCAGGTTTGGAGCCCTTATATCCCCAGAAGAAGTTGATTACAATTGAATCCATCTGTGAGAGTGTTTTAGTTGGAAAAGCAAACGTACTCATTCTGTAAAGAGGGAGGGTTGTGAGTACTGACTTAGCTAACACCAGACGTCCTACTTGGGATAAGAGACATGCCTTCCATCCACTCAACTTTTGATTTAATTTGTCCACCATCTCTGAAAAATTTGTTTTATGGCTTGGTGAGTCCACATAGACTCCTAAGTATTTCCCCAGATTGGGTTTGTAAGGAACACCAAAAGTAGAGGAAAGGAACCGCTTGAAGGTGTGAGGAGTGTTAGGACTGAAGACTATGGAAGATTTACGTTTATTGATGTCTTGGCCTACAAGAAAACCATAAAGATCAAGTGTGTCTTTGATTGTCGAGCAAGCTTCTGGAGTGGCTTCAAAGAACAAAATGGTGTCGTCGGCATACATCAGGTGCGAGATAGCAGGACCTCGCCTTGCAAATTGAATGCCTTTTATCTTCTTTTGTTGTTCAAGATCATACATCATGCAAGAGAGAATGTTGGAACATAAGAGGAATAGATAAGATGAAAGGGGATCACCTTGTCGTAATCCTCTATGTGGCAAAAAGGAGCCTGTGAAATGGCCATTAAACAGAAGTGTGTATGAAACTGTTGTATAACTCTGTTTGATAAGTTGTATCCAATGTGGTGGAAACTGCATTTTTTGTAAGACAAAAGCAATAAACTGCCACGAGAGTCTGGCATATGCCTTTGAAATATCAAGCTTCAAAGCACACCATTTGGATTTGATTTTCTTTGCCTTGTGATGTTACGTCATGAGTTCGGAGGCTAAAAAGACATTGTCATTGATACTTCTTCCCTTTATGAAGCCATTCTGATTTGGAGCGATGAGATCTTGCAAAATGGGTTGCAAACGGTTGACTATGATCTTGGAAATAAGTTTTTGGAAGACGTTGCAAAGACTTAGTGGGCGAAAGTCTTTAATTGATTGAGGAACATCACTCTTAGGGATGAGGGTGATGAGGGTGTGATTGAAGTCTTTGAGTAGATAACCTGTTCTGAAGAAAAGCATAATGGCATTGGAGACATCCTCTTGAATCAAATGCCAAAACTTTTGAAAGAAGAGAACTGGTAAACTGTCAGGACCAGGTGTTTTATCAAGTTTCATTTGGAAAAGAGCTGATGTGATTTCATCGATGGTTATAGGGTCCTCCAAGTGTTTTTGATGAAACTGTGTCAAAGAAGGAAGTCTCAGATGATTAAATTTTTCAAAGATGAATTCCGTAGAAGGGAGGTCCTGAGCCTTGTAGATTGATGAGAAGTGATCTACTACAATCTGTTCCAGTTCTTCATACTGTGAAGTCCAGTTTCCTTGTTCATTTTTAAGGCGAAGCACCTGCTGTTTGGTTCTTCTTTGAGTAACAGTTGCATGAAAAAAACTTGTATTATTGTCACCATTAAGAAGCCAAAGTTGTTGGCTTTTCTAAGCCCATAATGTTGCTTCACAGTGCAAAAGGTGCTCCAATTCATGTCTGATGGCAAATTCAGATGTGTGAGTGTGAGAGTCAGGGGTAAGAGTGGTCTGTAAATGCAAGAGTTGTGCAGAAAGATCCTTAATTCTCTGTTGGACTTTACCAAAACAACTTTTGTTCCATTGAAGAAGGTCCGATAAAACTGCTTTGAGCTTATTGTTAACTTTGAACAATGAGGAGCCTCTATATTCTTTAGACCAAGCTTGCGATATGACTGAAAGGCAGGATGAATCCTTGAGCCACATGGCCTCAAAACGGCGGGGTCTGTGTCTGTATGGAGTTGCAAAGTGAGATTCAACTAGGATGGGGCAATGATCAGATGAGTAAAGAGGCAGGCAAGTAACGTGAGTTTGAGGATAAGTGAGTAGCCATTGATGAGTACATAAAGCTCGATCAAGTCTTTCCCACACTAAAGCCTCTCCTTGCCTACCATTGGTCCATGTGTACCAATTGCCTTTGGGATGTAAGTCAATTAAAGCGAGATTGTTAATGAGTTCCTGAAATGATGATGCCCCGCGGATGTCTTTGTTAAGGCTTAATTTTTCAGTTGAGTTAAGAATTTGGTTGAAGTCGCCTAGGAGCAACCAAGGTGAATTAATTGTGTTTGCTACTGAGGCAAGATAAGTCCAAACGACGCCACTGATGGAGATTGTGCCCTAGGGCCAATCATTTTATTTATGTGTTATTGTTTGAACATATATTTTTGATTAATTTATAGAGATAAATTATGTTGTTATCATATTATTAGCGTGTTTACTATGATAGCATCCTTGATTGATTATATGATAATTAATCTAAAACTGTCCCTAGTCGATCATTCACGTGGGAACGTAAATGAACTAAGACCAGCATGACCTCGGTGTATAGAGATACATGCACTAGATGCTTCTCGAGAGTCATGGTGCAATTTTGTAAGGGTTACAAATTGCTGGACCGACCCGGAGAGTCCTGCATGGGTTTAGTCATAAGCGAGCCTCTCCTGTACACCTGTCACGATAGCCTTAGACCTGAGGTCTTGACTATTCCGGCATTGTAGTTGTCAAACTTTGGCCTAGTCCAACGTTACCCGTAGCAGGGTAGCCATACAGGCTAGGTACGGGTTTGGTTGATTACCGTGCAAAGGAATGTGGTTGACCAAGATGGGATTTTGTCCCTCATTTAAGATGAGAGATATTTAACTGGCGCCCTCGATGAGTCTGTCCAAGAAATGCGTGGCCACGCTGGGAATTGGGACTAACTCAGGAAATCGAGAAAGTTGTGGTTTGGATTTTGGATGACATTCCCGTGCCTGATCCATGACCAAAATATCGTGAGACAATAGGAATTATGACAAGGTGGTATTTAGGTTAAATCGTTAAAGTCGTTAAAGCGATAACTCCCGTGTTTTGGGTAGTTGTGATGGCTTGCTAGAGTCCGCTCACAACTTGTGAATCATTAAGATGATTTGCTGCCAACTTCACGTGAGGCCTGCTGGGTCACACATGAGCAGGATCAAGATGCTAATTTTTGGGACACGAATTAGGGTTAATTCGTGAGTCACTTAGGTGACACAATTTAGGACATAGTTAAATGTCTTAGGACATTAAATCTTGTCTTAAATAAATATCTATGATTGAGGTTTTAAATTTGTTGGACAAATTTAAATTTAAATTAATTGTTAAATAGTTTTACAATTAAAATATTAGTGAATAAATAAATTAAATAAGTTTCCTAAAAATTAGGGAATTATTGATTTATTAAATTCACTAAAATTGGGAAACATAAGGATGAGGGTGGCGCCTCATTATCTTTATTTTTATTAATAGAAATTGTTTTTATTAATTAAATAAAGATAAGATAAATATCTTTTGGAAAAGATATAGGATTTGAATTAAAAGATATTAAGGTAATTCTTTTATTCAAAATTGTTAGGAATTAGTTATAACTACCTAAGGAGTTTGGGTTGTTATAAAATTCCTCCAAAACCAACATGAGAATTTCGCCTAGCTCCTTTACTTGGGGTGCAAGATTTGATCTTGCATTTTAAAGTATAGGCAAAGTCGACTTTTATATTTAAATATTAAAGTAATATTTAAATTATAAAATCAAATTCTCATGACTCATTCCAACCAATAGGATTTGAGCAAATTAAGATTTGATCTCAAGATTTGATCTTGGATAGTCAAATTCGAATTGGGCCTTTATTTTTGAATTATAATATTAAGTTTAATATTATAAATCAAAAGATATTTTGAGATATCTAAAAGATATCCAATATCTTAGAGATATCCTAATTGGATTAGGATTCCCTAAAACTAGGAATGAGAACACTATAAATAGAGGCACTAGGCGCCTATCTCAGAGACAATTCACAACACAGATCAATTCTTGGTCAGACCAAGAATTTCGCCTAGAGCACCTATTGAGAGTGAAAAATCGCCTAGTCCTAATATTATGAGAGTGAGTCGATTTTCTTGAAGAAAGAGAATTGGACCTGCACCTGATAATATTAGTACTTCCCAATCAATCTTGATAATCAAGAACACTTCTTGATTATTCAAGAATCATAGATAGAGTTCCCGTATTCACTTGGGAAGAAGTGAAGGAGGCTAGCACCTAGGCATCTGCCAAACTGCTCGTGTGGATCACCGGTAGAGGAAGGACACTCAGTGGACTTCTCAAATTCGCGAACACGATAAGTCACCGATTGAAACTAGGTAAACATCTTTTCTTACTTAGTATAAACATAGTTAGTGGATCCTGGAAGGAATCACAGAGATAGCTTTTTAGTTTTATCAAGTTATTTTTAAAATTTTCCGCTGCGCTCCCTCTGTGATTTCCCAACAGCCACGGGCATACACAACTGATGGTCCATATATAGCAGTCAAAGTGAAAGAGTCGCCAAGGGCAGACTTTACATCAACATGAGCCCAAAAGGGGGAGACATCTATGATGTTACATACAAAAGGGTCTCGCCAGGCAAGTATAATGCCACCACTAGTACCATTAGCATCTACACCTACTTGATAAGGGAAGCCTAGTCTATTAACAATTTGTACAGCAACTGAGAGGGGACACATGGTCTCACTGAGAAACAAAAAGGATGGATGATGCGCTTTAATCAGTTGTTTCAGTCTTGAACTGGCCGAGGTACCCCTCAAACCTCGACAGTTCCAGGAGAGGATGATCATGGCTGACGTAGAGACTGTTATGGGATAGTCTCTGAGGAACCCTTTGAAGCTGGAGCAGTGTAAGCTGAAGAAGTTGATTGATGAACATGAGCTGTTGTTGGAAGAAATCGTTTCGCAGGGGGAGGTTCTATATCCGCACGATGCTGTCTGAGCTTTTTCTTGCGAGACTTGATATGTGATTCTTGATACCTGTTGTATGAGGCATGAACTAGAGGAGGGTGCCACTTGATTGGATAATCAGGGGCTGCAAAAGGTTGATATAGATGATAAAATCGTCGATGATTGAGTCGATGAGAGATGCTGAATTGTTGACAAACAAACTGTTTCCACTGAAGCTGGAAGAACCAATTGAGTGGTGAAAGAACCAATGGGCTAGTGTGTTGGAGATTGTGCCCTAGGGCCAATCGTTTTTTTATGTTAAATATGTTGTGAACATATTATTAATTTATGGAAGATAAATTAATGTGTTGTCATATTATTAGCATGTTTACTATGATGACATCCATGATTAATTATGAGATAATTAATCTAAACTTGTCCCTGGTCGATTATTTTTGTGGGAGCAAAAATGAACTAAGACCAGCATGACCTCGGTGCATGAGATGCACGCACTAGATGCTGGGACGAGAGTCATGGTGCAATTACGTAAGGTGGTTACGAATTGCTGGACTGACCCGGAGAGTCCTGCATGGGTTTAATCATCAGCTAGTCTCTCCTAGTACGCCTGTAGTGATGCCTTTGACCTGAGGTCAATGACTATTCCGACGTTGCAATTGTCAGTCTTTGGCTTAGTCTAACGCTGCCCGTAACAGGGTAGTTATATGGGCTGAGTATGGGACTGGTTGATTGCATTGCTGTGGAATGTGGATTGGCCAAAATGGGATTTTGTCCCTCATTAGATGAGAGATATCTAACTGGCGCCCTCGATGAGTCTGTCCAGGAAAATGCGTGGCCACGCTGGAATTTGGGACTTACTCAAGGAATCGAGAAAGTTGAGGTTTGGATTATGGATGACATACCTGTGCCTAATCCATGACCAAGATATCAGAGGACAATCGGATCTCAGACAAGGAGGTACTGAGGTTAAGTCGTTTTTGGTTACCAAACGATAACTCACGGATTTTGGGTAGTTGTGATGGCTTGCTAGAGTCCGCTCACAACTTGTAGGTCATGGGGATGCCCTACTGCCAACTTCACGTGGGGCCTGCTGGGTCACACACGAGCAGGAACTGAACACCATTTGAATGGGACAAGAATTAAGGTTAATTCGTGGGTCACGCGAGTGACACGATTTAAGACACTGAGGAAATGTCTGGGACATTATGTCTTGTCTTAATTAATCTAAAGATGACATATTTAGATTTGTGGGACAAATTTAAATATTAAT
>QANZ01004136.1:0-16255 GCA_003254925.1 Chamaecrista fasciculata
ATTTATCTTCCATAAATTAATAATATGTTCACATCATATTTATCAAATAAAATGATTGGCCCTAGGGCACAATCTCCAACATCACCCAGGTGACACGATTTAAGACACAGAGGAAATGTCTGGGACATTATGTCTTGTCTTAATTGATCTACAGATGACATATTTAGATTTGTCGGACAAATTTAAATATAAATAATTGTTTATATAATTAATGAGATTAATTATTTACATTTTAAATATTAGGAAAATAATTCAGATAATGTTCCTAATAGTTAGGAAATTATTGAATTATAAAATTCCTAAATATATATATGAGGGTGGCGCCTCTAAGGGATTATTTGGATAAATAAAATAGTTTTATTAATTCAAATAATAAGTTTGAATTCAGAAGATTTGATGGAGATTTCAAAAGGTTTGAATTTAAAAGATTTGGTGAAGATCTCATCTCATAATCTTTGGTGAATCAAAAATAAGGAAAGTTTTTTATTTATAAAATTCCAAGGAAAAGGGGAGAGTGAGATGGCGCCATCTTGGTGGGTCCTATTGGGAGATTTGATCTCTGATTTGATTCTCTAAGATTGCAATTTGAATTTAAATATAATATTAAGGTAATATTATAATTATAAATTCAAGTCTTAAAATAATTATATTATCAGAATATCTTTATTTTAGGAATAATTAAATCACCAAATTTTGATCTATAAAAAGGGGGACAAGTCGACTTGCCCCATATGCATAGCATTGCAACCCTAATTTGATTTTTCTCCTAAGAGTTAGAGAGAGAAAATATTCCTTTGCACACACAAGAGAGAAAGTCGACTTTCTCTAAGAGTTAGGGAATTTCGACTTAAGCTCTATAATTAGGGTTTGAGAGAAGAATAGGCAAGAATGAGTTCTTGTGGGGGGATTCTTCTAAGCGCCACCTCAATTGTTGTTTCAAGAAGGAGTTCTTGAAGTCAGAGGTCTGTAGATTGGTCCCAGATTCTTTTGGAGAAAAGAATTGGAGGCTAGCACCTCGGTGTTCAAAGAAACTGCTCGTGTGGATTACTGGCAGAGGGAGAACACTGGGAGTGGGCTCCGTGGAACTCGCCTTGTTCAACCATCAGATTGAAACTCGTGAGGTATAACACTAACCAAAAGTTTTAAATTCTACTAGCGGATCCGTTTGGGAATCACAGGACCTAGGCGTTTTTAATTGTTTTATTTTTGCTTCCGCTGCCTTAGGCGCCTAGGATTCCCAACACTCCTTCCTCATGAACCTGAACTCAAAGTGGCTGATGCTCTCACCGAAGCTGGAAATTGGAATTGGGATGCCTTCTCATTTGTCTTTACACACCACATATACAATGCCATTATCAGTGTTCCTAGGAATCCTTTGTCCAATACTCATGATGTTATTAGTTTGGGACCTAATGCAAATGGCAATTTCTCCCTCAAGTCGGCGTATGATCTGATATCTGGAAAGAATACGCTGCATACCACAAATCTGAGTTGGGTTTGGAAAGTTAAAAGCCACCCGAGACACAAATTCTTTGTTTGGCTTTTGTGCCGCAATTCTCTTCCTAAAAATCTTTTGCTCGCTAAAAGGGGGATTGTTGATTACCCCTATTGTGTGTTGTGTGGTCAAGAAGATGAATCCCATGATCATTTGTTTAGGTCTTGTCCTATCTCAAATCTTATCTGGGAAAAATGTAAACCACCAACCTTTTTCTACTCCTCACAGCCTACGAATTTCCTTGCTTGGCTCAAATCTTGTGCCACTTCAAATAGTCTTTCCTACCTCAATATTCCTGTTGGAACAATTTTCATTTACTATCTCTGGAACATTTGGCTAGCAAGGAACAAAAAGATATTTGAGTGTGCTCCTATCCTCCCTGCTGTTGTTGCTGACTCTGCTTTCAAACATGATGTTGAGTTTCATTTCATTGGCAGCAATCTACCTGCTGCCCCCACAACACATCAAACTGTTTTAATTTCTTGGACTCCTCCTCAGGAAGGATGGTCAAAACTTAATGTTGACGGAGCTCGTGAAACAAAAACAAATTACATTGCTGCAGGAGGACTAGTCAGGGACCATTTGGGAAACTGGCTTGTGGGTGTCAATCAATTTCTGGGAGTTGGGGACATCCTTCTAGCGGAATTATGGGCTGTCTTTCTAGGAATTAAACTAGCCTTATCTCATGGTGTCTCTAATATATGGGTTGAATCTGATTGTTTAGTACTTGTCAACCTTTTTCACAGTGTTTCTGATTATAATTTGCACCACCTGGCTCCATTAATTAACTCTTGCAGGTCCTTGCTTTTCCATTTTAACAATCACAAGATCTCTCATGTTCTGCGTGAAGGAAACCAAGTTGCAGATTTGTTAGATGGAGCTGCTCTTAAATCTAAAATTCAGTTTACATCCTTTGTTTGTTGCCCTCCTTTTGTTTCAGCTATGTATGTTGCTGATTGTTTTGGTACCACATTCCCTAGAGGAATTGGTTGATTTGTAAGGGCTTGTATTTATATACTTTCTGTTTGAACCTCTGTACTGTTGAACTATTTGCTTTGTTTCTATTTCTATGAATACCTATTTCTACGAAAAAAAAACCTTCAATTCTGAAGGGACCAAAGAGTCCAGTTTGTTCTCCTTCCTCTACAATCTTCACACTCCCATCTTCTTTGTCCACCTTCCATCTCGCCAGCGACGGGAGGCACGTTGACAAGAACTCCACGTGAACACGCATGTTTGGGAAGATATGTGGAATGTGACGCGGCGATGAGAATCTTACCGGGATGCCTTCGTCGCTGAAGAACGGCTGAACCACGATCCGTGGGCAAGTTTCACTTCCGATTTTGGCGAGCTGGACCGGGGCGCCGAGTAGGATCAACGGGCTGATGAAATATGCACCTCCGCCGTTTTGGAGGGCCTCGCCGGAAGTGTCGGCAAAGGGTAGGATTTGGCGAGTGAAGTGGAGGTGAAGGCTAAAACAAAGAGCAAATGCAACAGAGTCTTCATTTTTGTTGCTAAATCACTCAGCAATTGATGATGTTTATTTGAACTAGGGTGTATGTGGGTAGGTTTATTTATAGCTAAATAGAAGGGGTGTGCCATGCATGTGTGTGGCTGCTTCAATCATCAATGTGTACGGTATTAATTCATAAAAGTTTAGTTAATTATAACTTATGGAGACTGAAATAGATACGAGATACGATACGGATACGAATATATTAATACGTCAAAATTTTAAAATTATATAATACGACACGATACATATTTATATATATATAATTAAAAATTATAAATTTTGATAGGATCTTTAAAATTTAAAATATTGATTCATAATATATGTTACATATATGTACCATTATTTTTTATTTTTTGTTATGTTTAAGTCATAAAAATAATTTTATATACTAAAACTTATGAATATATATCGTATGAGTATCATACGATTACTCATACGAGTATATGTTTATCAAAGTAATACAACTTCAAAATAAAATGTTCATGTTTCATAAATTATAACTAAACTTTTTGTTTGTTTTATCAAATTTTTAACGTGTGTACAATATACGTAAATGATAATTTTATGTAAAGTTTTTGTTTTATATTTTTACGAAACACATTGAACTATAATTAACGATTTTTTATAAACTTTTCTTTTGCAAAGAAATAATTGTCAAGACTTTTGATAATAAAGAAAAACAAAATCAATATTCAGTAGTTTTCTTTCTTGGCAAATATAAATATAAGTTATATAACACTAGTCAATAATAAATAAACGACATGTTGTGTTGTCCAAAAACAAAGCTGGAGGACTATGGGGCTACCACAAAACTTCAATTCTTTCAAGAATTATTTATGACTTACGAGTCAGGTGGCATCATACGACGATGATGGTACGATTCTTTTGCCCACTGTACTAAACGACATGTTGTGTTGTCCAAAAACAAAGCATCCAATTGTCACTTTCGTTCTCAATATTTCATGTTTTGATCAATTTTATGCTTTTCTCTTACTTTAGCCAAACATTAACAATAAAGTGTACGTGACTAATAATATGTAATGTAAAATTGATGAAAAAAGAAACTCAAATCTTAATTCAGATTGAAAAACAAAATGCAGTCTGTCGTTAATTTATTGAAAAAAGTTAGTCAACGGATAGAATGGACCAAAATGTGAAATAATAAGAACAAAATTGACAATTAATGTAATGTTTAGGGACCAAATTAGTACTTTTGCCAAATTTTGGATAATCACATAACATTCATTGCATCTAAGTAGCATTAATTAGTATCAATTGAATACCAATTTCTCGAATGTCAAAACTCCATTTTAGTCCTTAATATTTGTTTAAGATTCTATTTTAATCCTTATTTTTTTTTATATTTTAGTCTCCAAAATTGTTAAAAAATTTCAATGTTAATCCCTGAGTCGTTTCCTTATACTTTTTTCTTTTAAGAAAATTAAAATAAAAGAGAAAACTAATGTGGCCTATAACCCCATCTCAAAAGGAGGGTTATCCTCAAAATAATTATACAATATTATGTGGCTTTAAAATTATATTTAATCATCCTGTCAAATGGATGTTGAAATTAAATTAAGATAGATATTTTTTTAAATTTTTTTTTTAAAAAAAAGAGTGGACAAATAAAGACATATTAAAAGGAAACTAAAAATCAATGATCATGAGGGAGGAGTGGAAAGGTCTGTTTGGATAGGATCAAGAGTAGCTTATAATTTAATTAAGTTATGAGTAGATTATGAAAAATTAGATTATATTGAGAATGTTGTTTGGATAGGATTTGTAAAAAAAAAATTAAGTGTAAAATTATTATTATTATTTTGGTAAAAACGAGCGTGGAATTATATTACCAACAAAAGATAAAGAATAACCATGGTTTTACAAGAGACTACCAAAAGCTAACTGAACATAGGAAAAGATAAATGAGGAAAATACAACCCAAAAGAGGGGAAACAAGAGAATGGGAGAAGGAGGAGTCTAGATGGATTGTCTAGAAATCAAAAGCTTCTTCATCTTATCCTCTAATAATTGTGGGTGGTAAATAGAAGGGTATGAGAATTGATAAATTGTATAGATGTAAAAATGGAAGAGAAATTTATTTTTTGACGTTTTAGAGTTGTTGAATAATTTAAGTTGTTTGGATTAGATTATTGAAAAGTAGATCATTAAATTAAGATTCTTTGCACTAGGAATTACAATAAGCTGAATTATTTAGGAACTCCAATTTGAAGTTTTTTCTAGATTATTGGAATAGATTATTTCGGTTGATAAATATACGTACTATAATTACCATTATCAAATACTGTCCAAATAATTTTCAATAATGACACTTTCTTAGTGTTCCAATTTGAAAAATAGATTCTCTTTAAAATTCTAACTCATAAGTCATTTGAATTATTCAAAATCCCCCGACACGTAATGGTCTATTCGCAAATCCGTTTTAAGTATAATCAAAGCCAAAACAGATCAAATCATATATTATTTGCGCTTTCTTGAGCGCTCCAAGACTCTGAGATGAATAATCAAGAAAACAACAAGAAAATCTCTGAAGAAGAAGCAGATGAACTAGCAAGATCCAAGAAAAAAATGAAGGATGGAGATGATACATTTACAGGGATTTCTTCCACACCAATTTCATACGAAGACATCCCCTTAATTGGGGAAAAAGAAGACAATATGAATATTATTGATTCTTCATACAGAGATGCAGTGGCCAACATTCAATGTCATTCCAACCAACTGGGCAGTACAGCGAACCCTTTAATGGGGGAGAACATGATACTCGAACAAAACTCCACACCTTTTCAAGATTCTGGAGTGGCAGGAGACTCAAATCAGCAAGGCTTCACTTTTGTTCAGGACCATGAAGGGAGTGATTCATGCATTCTTGTGTCCATTTCAAAACCTGAAAGAGAGAGGATGGGGACTCCCCTCCAAAAAACATTAATCATAAAACTTCTTGGTAAGACGGTGGGTTTTAATTTTCTGGTTAAGAAAGTGTCTGAATTATGGGCATGTAAGGGATCTTTTGAAATTATTGACTTGCCTAATGACTATTACCTAGTCAAATTTAATAATGAGGATGACCTCAATTTTGTTCTCAGTGAAGGTCCTTGGATAATTTTGGACCATTACCTTACAGTAAGAAAATGGTTCCCAACTTTCAACCCAGAATCTGATTGTATTAAATCGGTTGTTGTTTGGCTTAGATTTCCCCATTTACCTTTTGATTGTTTTGATAACAAATTTCTGACTTGTTTTGGTAACAGTATAGGAAAGACTATAAAGATTGATGCAACTACAACAAAGCAATCTCGGGGCAAATTTGCACGAGTTTGCGTGGAAATAGATTTATCCAAACCTCTAACTTCTAAATATATTCTTGATGGACAGAAATATTTTATAGAATATGAGAGCATTCACTTAATTTGTTTTGATTGTGGCAGATATGGTCACACTCGTGAAGGGTGCGCAAAATTAAAGGAAGAGACTATTGCCCAACAACAACAACAAGTTAATAATGAGGTCAATAAGGAGGGCCCTAAGTTTGGACCTTGGATGGTTGTTAAAAAAACTAGAAGGCCTAGAAAACCCAGAGTCTCCAATGCTCAATATGAGGAAAAACATCCCAGCCCAAAAAAGACAAATACAGTAAAAGAAAAGACCAACAAAGTCATCAATAAAGATCAATCTCGGTTTTTAGCTCTTGCTGGCCTTGTAAGTGATATAGAGATGAGTGAGAGTGAAGACGGGGATTATTTAGGTGAGGAATTGTATAGTGAGGACGAAAATCTGACCAACAATGATGATTTCAGCAGAAGTGATGGACAAGGCAATAGGGAAGGTCTATCTAGTCATTATCCCCCTAGGGGGGGGGTAAGTAGGGGAGCTACTAGGACTAGAAGGAATAATGCAAGCTACAAAGGTAAAGAAGTGGTGGAGGTGGATGAACAACACATTCCCACTGACCCTAGACCTAACATACAAGTCTCCAACACCTCAAATAATGTTAGGGAGAAGGGGGGATCTAGCTCCTTCAGACAGCCACCAAAACCCCCTGATCTGGTAACCACTGAAGATGATGATCATGATACTATGGTGCCTTACACCCTCCAAGGAAATGCCGAGCAAGATGTTGTCATGAGAGATGCCCTTGGGAATCTCCAAGATCACTAACCTACCTCTTATTTGTTTCCCTATGCAGGTTCTCTCATGGAATTGCCGTGGGGCTGGTAACCCCAATTTTTCTAGACACTTAAGAAATTATGTTGATAAATATAAACCTAATTGCATTGCCTTAATGGAGACTAAATGTGACTCTAGCAAAGCTGGTAATGTTTTTGCAAAAGTTGGTTTCAAGGACTTCATTTGTCAGAATGGGAATGGTAGGAGTGGTGGTATTTGGTTTGCTTGGCAATCAAATATAATCAATGTCCTATCTTATATTACTCATCAAAATTTTATACAATTGTATATTGAATGTAATAACTTAAAATGGTACCTCTCCATTGTTTATGTCAGTCCTCACCCTGATTTACGTGTGTAGCTTTGGCAGGATATGAGTAGCTCTATGCCCCCGAGTTCCGATGCCTGGGCTCTCATTGGTGACTTCAATGAAGTTATCGATGCCTCGGAAAAAACGGGTGGTGCCCCTTTTGACCCCCGCCGTGGTCATCTTTTTAAAAACTGGATCAGTGATTGTCACCTCTTGGACGTCAAAGCTGATGGCCCTGCTTTTACATGGTATGGTCCAAAAGTTGGCAGTTATGATCGAATTTTGGAGAAGTTAGACAGATTACTTTGCAATGAAAATTGGTGGCTTTCTTTCCCTGAAGCTACTGTAAGTGTTATTCCTAGAGTCTATTCAGATCATCATCCTCTCCTTCTTAAAGTTCATCCCCCCCCCCCCCCTTCTTANCCCCCCCCTTCTTATATTAATAGACCTTTTAGATTTGAAGCTATTTGGTTTACGCATGACTCTTTTCCTGAATTTGTTAAAAATCATTGGAACAATCATATTGATTGGGGTACAAATGTTAGTAACTTTACCAATAAGATCAAAGATTGGAACAAGGATGTTTTTGGTCATATAAACAGGAAAAAAAGGCGTATTCTAAACAGGCTCCAAGGTATTCAAAAAGACAATAGCTATTCCAAAAATCGTTTTTTACAAAAACTAGAACAGGACCTTCAAGTTGAACTGAATAGTATTCTTATGCAAGAAGAAATTCTTTGGCAACAAAAGTCTAGATGTCAATGGCCCATACAGGGGGATAGGAATACTCGTTACTTCCATACCAAAACCATCATTAGGAGAAGGAAAAATAGGATTAACATGTTAAAAACCCAAAATGGAGATTGGGTTGATAATGTGGATGAAATTAAGGATTTGACTATTTCTTATTTTTCTAACCTTTTCAATGAAGACAGGATTTCAAGGGACTGGATCTTTTCCTCTGGGCAGTTTCAGCAGTTCCCGCGTGAGGTATTGAGTAAGCTGGATGACCCCCCTTCTAGGGAGGAGCTTAGATATGCTCTTTTCTCGATGGGTGGTACAAAAGCCCCGGGAGATGATGGCTATCCTGCTGTTTTCTTCCAAAAAAATTGGGAAACCGTTAATAATAGTATGTATGAAGTGGTTGTGAAAGCTTTTAACAATGAGTATAATTTAGAGGAAATTAACAAAACTCTAATTGTCCTTATTCCTAAGATTGAGAGTCCTGAAATTATTAGTCAATTTAGGCCTATATCTTTATGCAATGTCATTTATAAATGTATTTCAAAGATAATTGTCAACAGGCTTAAATATTTTTTACCTGCTTGGGTCTCTCCCCTCCAAGCTAGCTTTGTCCCTGGTAGAAGTATTCAGGACAACATTATTATAGCTCAAGAAATGCTTCATAGCATGAGAAGACTTAATGGTAAAAATGCATATATGGCAATTAAAATTGATCTTGAAAAAGCCTATGATAGAGTCAATTGGGGGGCAATTGCTAATGTAGTTGCCGAGTTAAATATTCCTCCTAAAATGCAAAATCTGATCATGAATTGTATTTCCTCCACTTCTTACAATATTATATGGAATGGGAACAAAACTAATTCTTTTAAGCCTACTAGAGGTCTTAGACAGGGTGACCCTCTTTCTCCCTACTTGTTTGTGCTGTGCCTTGAAAAATTATCTCAGCTTATTGAAAAAAATATGGATCTTGGAAACTGGAAAACTCTTAGAGCTGGCCGGTCTAGGCCTCTTATTTCACATTTATTCTTTGCAGATGATATTATTCTTTTTGGGGAAGCAACTGAAATTCAACTTGATTGTATGACTGAGTGTTTAAATCTGTTTTGCAATGCCACGGGGCAGAAAGTTAATGTTGAAAAAACCAGAATTTTCTTTTCTAAAAATGTGGATAATGCTTTAAGGGATCATATAGTCTCTAAATCTGGTTTTATTTATACTAATGACTTGGGGACTTATCTAGGTATGCCTCTTCTCCATGGGAGGCAAACCAAGAGAGATTTCGCTCGTGTTCTTGACAAAATTAACTCTAAGCTTGCAGGATGGAAAGCCAACTGTTTGTCCTTTGTTGGACGTGTTACCCTCGCTAAATCGGTGATATCTTCTATTCCTTACTATTCTATGCAATCTACTAGGATTCCTAAGTCCATCTGTGCTGAGATTGAGAAAATTCAAAGGAACTTTATATGGGGTCATGATAAAAATAATCGTAAAGCTCATACAATTAATTGAGAGATGATGTGTAGAGACAAAAGTTGTGGGGGTCTTGGAATTAAACATCTCTCTGAAATGAATGACTCTTTTCTTATGAAAATTGGTTGGAATGTTAAATCTAGACCGGATAATATTTGTAGTAAGGTCCTAATTGGCAAGTATGGTAGAGGGTGTGACTTGAACAGGAATATTATTGTGAAAAACAGCGATTCTCTCCTTTGGAAAGAAATTGCCAAGCTTTGGAATGCTATTATACTTGGGGAAAAATGGTTTATTGGGGATGGTACCATTGCTAGGTTTTGGATTGATAATTGGGGCAATAGAAATGACCCTATTATTCATAGTATCAATATGTCTATTCCTACCAGTGTACTAATGCATACTGTTAAAGATATGATTACGGATAATGGAAATTGGAATTTCGATTCTCTAAAAGCCATTCTTAATCCTCAATGTCTTAATAGTTTCCTATCTGAGATCTGCCCTGCGGCCTCTAGGGGAAGGGATATATGTGTTTGGGGAGGGACTAGCAATGGTGAATTCTCTGTTAAGTCAGCCTATTCGAATAGAGTGAAAAATTTTCCTAAAGATCATTTATATTCGAAAATATGGAAGCTTGATATTCCTGAAAGAGCTAGACATTTTATTTGGTTTATTTCTCATAACAGAATTTTAACCAAGGAATTATGCCATAAATGGTTTGGGGGCTCACCTTGGTGTCACAAATGTCCAAATATTGTGGAGTTTACCCTGCATGCCCTCCGTGACTGTCCTGAGGCCTCCTCTGTCTGGAACTCCTTAGTTGATCCTAGACATTTTGGTATTTTTTATGGGTCAGACCTAAAGGTTTGGATTACTACTAATTTGGACAATTGCTTGTGTGCAGATATTGATATTACCTGGAGCAGAATTTGGGCAATTGCTGCTTGGAAAATCTGGTCCTGGAGAAATGCTGATGCTCACAGGGATGACTTTAAAAGACCCTACAAGCCAAATGATGTTATCAGAAGCATAATTCAGGATTATGACAGAGGCAAAATTAATGTCAGTGTTGAGGTTCCACACATACCGCGTGTTCCTGTCCAGATTGCGTGGAGTTACCCTCGAAGTGGGTGGTTCAAGCTGAATACTGATGGTGCCCTCCGTCGTGTGTCCCTCACGGCGGGATGCGGTGGCTTAATCAGGGACGAAAATGGTTGCTGGGTTGCGGGTTTTTACCATTATCTCGGCGATTGTTCAGTGCTCAAGGCTGAATCTTGGGGACTCCTTGAGGGGCTGAGGCTTGCTGCTGAGTCTGGAGTTAATTGCATTGAGATCGAGTGTGACTCTCTGGTCCTGGTTAACGCCGTTCGCAATGGCAACTCCTCAATCTCCGACATCAGAAGCATATTGACGGAAATTTGGTCGAGCCTCCGTCTTTTTCAGCGATGGTCCTCGCCAATGTTGCCTGCGACGCTTGTCAGGAGGGAGGGGTCAACGCCTTGCGACGCCGCCTGCCAGGTTGAATCATCTTCTCCTTTTCGATAGACTCGGTACTGGCGATTGCAGACTTGTTCAGCCACCATGACTAGGTTTTAGGTTGGCTCGTGGCTGCGTCTTCGTTGCTCGAGTTTTTGCTTTGTATTTTTTTGTTTTGTTTTCTGCTCTTGGCTTTTGGGCTTTTTTGTCCCTTAAGCCCGATTTCCACCAAAAAAAAAAGCCAAAACAGTAAAATTATTTTTCTTCAAACAAAATCGGAACAAATAATATCAACAAATCAAGCTTACTAATTATAGGAAATAAAAAATATATTTGAATGCTAAGACCATAGTGCCATTAATATATTTCAACAATATTTTATTATTAGCCTTCCTCTCGATTAAATGATTGTATGTTTTTCTTTTTTGGCCTGGATTAAATGATTGTATGTAGAGGTAGTACGTATACGCACTATTATATCATTTAAGTTTTATTATTAGAAAATGAATATTTTCCTAAAATATATCATCACACCTAATGAAAATATTTTAAAAAGAAGAATATAAATATACATTTTTAATCCCTAAATAATTGCACCGGTCTACTATTTGGCTATGGATCCTCTACCATGCTTTTTCATGTGTTGTCTCTGCTGTCTAATAATTTCAACCGAAAACGGATCCCCTAAAATTCTCCCCCTGAAATTCTTGTGTAATTCCACTAATCTCAACCATTCAATTAATCCAACAAATTTTGTTGAACCACGTCATTATTATCACATTAATTGATACTTTCTTGCGTTTTAGTCTCCCTATGCTTCAAATATACTTCCTTGCTTTTAAGTTGTCCTCTTACCGAAGAAATTTTTTTTAAGTTGTCCAGTTTTTCAACACAAAACAATATAAAATATTAATAATTTTTTAATTGATTTTCTTCATGACAATTCTATGTGCTTTTTTTTTCTTTTCTCTCTTATATATATGATTTCATTTTAAAAATATTATTTAAATCATATATTAATTTATTATTAATTTTAATTTGATATTTAAATAATTATTTTTAGAGAAAATTTACTTTTTATCTCTAAACTTCTGTCAAGTTAGCGAATCAGTCTTAGAATAATTAAAATATACTATTTGGTCCATAAAAAATTGAAATTTCCAACGATTTGGTCTCTAGGACGATTTGATCCCTGAATTTGAACTGTATTTATATTTTTTAGTCCTTAGATTTTTATGAAATTAATATTTTTTTTATTTTTAAATTTGACCCACAAATCAAATAATTGATAATTGTGATGCTTTAAAATTTGAGTCAAACAATTCAAATATTCAGAGACCAATTAACTTGAAATTCTAAAATGGATGATACTTATGAAAAATGAGTAAACTACTAAATTGGTCCCTAGATTATTGACTCGCTGCCAGATTGGTCCCCAAATTTAGGAAATTGACAAATAGGTCCCCGAATTTTTCTAACATTTGTCAAATAGGTTCTTCTGTGCATGTTATTCGGGGACCTATTTGACTAACGTTAGAAAAATTCGAGGACCTATTTGACTCGTTAGAAAAATTCGGGGACCTATTTGTCAATTTTCTAAATTCAGGGACCAATCTGTCAGCGAGCCAATAATCCAAGGACCAATTTGGTAGTTTACTCTATGAAAAATTAAGGAAAACACTTCTAAATTAACTAAATTTGCTTTATATCTTTATATATTTTTTAAATATTAATATAAACCTGACTACATGAAAACATAATAATAAAAGTAAATTTTTATTATTTTTCCTGGATTAAATAATGACAAGACGAAAAATAAATATTTTTCTAGATTATAGATTCAAATGGTAGAAAAAAAGTTTCTTGTAAATTAGTAATAAATGCTGATATTGCCCATCCTTAAATTACGATTTTTATTAGTTAAATAAGTTCAAATTCATTCTAGAGACCAAATTGTTGGAAATTATATTTTTTAAGGACCAAATAGTATATTTTAATTATTTTGAGACTGATTTGTTAACTTGACACAAGTTTAGAGGTAAGAAGTAAATTTTTTCAAAAAATAGTTATTTAAATATAGAACTAAAATTAATAATAAATTAATATATGATTTAAATGATATTTTTAAAATAAAATCATATATATAAGAGAGAAAAGAAAAAAAGTAGAATTGCCATGAAGAAAATCAATTAAAAAAATTATTACTAATATTTTAAACTTTATATATTATTTTGTGTTTGGGAGACTAAAAAGCAAGGAAGTATCAATTAGTGTGCAAATAATGACGTGGTGCAACAAAATTTGTTAGATTAATTGAATGGTTGAGATTAGGGGAATTACACAAGAATTTCCGGGGAGAGAATTTTAGGGGATCCGTTTTCATTTCAACCAGGCTATGGATCCTCTACCATGCTTTTTCATGTGTTGTCTCTGCTGTCTAATAATTTCAACCATTGATTAGATTTGAAAGTCCACATTTTATCACGTGTCCCACAACATTGTAAATGTGATGAAATGGTGAAGTTTAGTGAGATGAGGGAGAGATAAGAAGTTCACCATATTTCAGATTTTTATTTGGGTTTTTTATTTTTTGGTACAGATTTGGGGTTTTCATTTGAATGTCTTTAATAAAATTAAAAGTGAAGAAGATGGGGTGCTAGGTTCTTGAAGTGTTAGCAGAGGGATTAAAGATTGAGCCAAAAAATGTGTTTAGCAAGTTGATGGTGGACTAAAGAAGTGACTCTATTTTAAGGTTTAATCACTATCCGCCATGCCGACAAGAGCTTGTAGGTGGCAACAATGGTGGCAATGGAGGTGAAGACGATGAATGACAGAGACGTCGATGATGAACAGTAGTGATGACAATGGACGATGCAAGTAAAATGTTGTGGGACACGTGGCAAAATGTGGACTTTCAGATTTGATAAATGGTTGAAATTATTGGACAGCAAAGACAGCACATGAAAAAGCATGTAGAAGATCTACAACCCTACTAATTATTTCCAAGAGTACTTCTTTATATAATACTTAAATCGGTGATATGACTATTAAATATAATGCACATGTGTCACTTGTAAATCTCATATATTAATGTCACATGTACAAGGTAGGAAGAATGGCCATAATAATTAAGTCTCAATCTCAATCTTTGTCACTTCCCTTAATTTTCACAATCAAATAGTATCTGAGGTTCAAGAACAATGTCATCTTTTCCCGTCTCTTCTTAATCCAAAAATAGTTGCAAATGTGAGAAAATGACTACAACAATTCTCAGTCTTAGTCTGACCATTCTTATCAATATAAAATTAATGAAAATAGTGGTACTTTAATTTATGTTTAGGCAGTTTGGTTTCTCAACTAATTACGATGCTACAGAGAGACATAAAAAATTAATATTCATGTTATCATGTTAGTTAACGAATAATATTTGATGGACTAAATAATTTCTAGTTGTGAAAAATGAAGGATTGAGTGATCTATTTTATTTTTCAAATGCAAAATCATTGACTATGTGAAAAATAAAGGACCAAATAAATTACAGAAAACATTGCTATGGTTTAGCACAACCTCACTCTAGTGTGTGTGGTTCAAAACATTATGGGTACCTTTGGTTTTCTTCCATTAAGTTTAAGAGTGCCATATGTTACTCATGTATTGTTGATGTGGCTTAATCTTAGCCCTTGGTTTTTATTTTATCTTAGTCATCGATTTTTATTCAAAAGTTAAATACTCATTTTGGTCATAAAACTATTTTTTGTTTCATTTTGTCCTCAAACTTTTACACTTGTTCCCTTTTGGTCCCCAAAATGTGATTTAATTGGGTTTCACCGTTATTCTTAGTCATAAATTGGAGATAAAAATCAACCACAATTTTTTTCCAATTTGTGACTAAAAATGAAAATTTTCTTCCTCTCTTTGCCAACTCACTTATTATTACATATATGATAGAGAAATTATTCATCTCAACTGTTAATGTTTGAAATAACAGTATAAACCATATGAAATCACATCTTTAGGACAATAAATGAAACAAATGTGAAAGTTCGTGGACTAAAACAGAATAAAAAATATTTTTATAACCAAAATGAAACTTACCCATTTTTTAAGGACCAAAATTTAATTTTTTTTACTGAGCCAATTGAGCGACACATGACATATACCGTGAAAAATTAACCGAACAAAACCACACGTCCTCAATCTTCTAACATGCATGTATCAATTTTTTTATTTTTATAATACAAAAAAAAAAAATAAGGAGCCACATCACCTAACAAAAAAAATAATTCCCAAGATGGGTGCCACGTGGCACCCATCTTTTTTTAATTTTTTTTTTTTTAAAAAAAGTGAAATCGCAGTCATCGCAGTGAAGACTGCGATTTCACTGACACATGTGTGTCAGTTTAAATCGCAATCCTGACTGCGATTTTATGTACTTTTTTTATTTTTTTTAAAAATTATTTTAAAAAATAAATTTTTTTATTACAATAATATAGAAAAATAAAGTTAGACCCAAAATATTATATTTACTCCCTAAATAGCATACACATTTTGATCTAAGTTTAGCCAATTAAATGGTACCACCAATTTTTTAAAAAAAAAAAAAATTAAAATTTCTCTCGAAATGGTTAAAAAAAATTTTGATAAAAAGTAAGTTTAGTGATAAAAGACCAAATTCTATTTATAGGCTTTGTATAATAAAAATTGTGTTCAATTTAGTCCCTCCCCTCGGCATGTTATCACTTTTATTTTTTTCATTTTCAGTATATGAGTAATTTTTTTTGGTATCCCATTCAACAATAAAAATTACAGATTAGTCCAACTTTAATAATATTTTTTTATAAGCATATTTCAAAAACATTAATGAAATTATAAGAAAAAAACTATAATTTATACCCCAGAAAATATACATTATGGTCCCTCCTATATTATATACATGGGTAATATTTTTTGTAGTATCAAAAATTTAAAATAAAATTAAAAGACAGTAAACAGGAAAAATATATAATCTAGTCCCTAAAAGTTTACAATTCACTACTCAAAAATTACATTTTGGTCC
>QANZ01004136.1:25998-49236 GCA_003254925.1 Chamaecrista fasciculata
GGGAGGGGTATAGAGTGTAGGGTTGAGGAGGAGTGCTATTTTAACTCACGGACAGAATAGATCATGAACCAATTTATATTGTTTTTATTATTTAAGAACTAATTCATTGATTTGGTAGAAATTCAATGACCAAACGATAAATTTTGCTTAAAATTTAGGGTAAATTACACTTTGGTACCCTGTGGTTTGACCCTATTTCACTTTGGTACCCTGTGGTTTGAAACTTGACACTTTGGTACCGTGTGGTATTCTCCTTTAATACTTTGGTACCCTTTGGAGCTATTTTGTAATTTTAACCATAATAAATTTTGCAAAAATTACATATTGACCCCTAAATTTTTTTAAAGTTTTCATTTTAGTCCCTAGATAATATGTATCTAGGGACCTATTTGTAATTTTTTAAAAACTTTTTGGGGTCAATATGTAATTTTTGCAAAATTTATCATGGTTAAAATTACAAAATAACTCCAAAGGGTACCAAAGTGTTAATGGAGAATACCACAGGGTACCAAAGTGTCAAGTTTCAAACCACAAGGTACCAAAGTGAAATAGGGTCAAACTACAGGGTACCAAAGTGTAATTTACCCTAAAATTTATTGTGACAGAATTGTGTTATTGTAATTGTTAAATTTATTTTAACTAAAAAATTAGGTGCCTTTTTTTTTTTAGCAAATCCCTATGCACTCATCTCACCCAATGATATAATATATATACAAAATTGGGTTATTGTAATTGTAACATCTATAATGTGTATTATGATGAAGCTAGAGTAACATTAAAGAAAACGCAATATCCGCAGTACTACACATATGTTTTATTATTATTCAGGGATATTATTCTTATTATTTTTAGGCGTCTTACGTACCCTTAACTACTCACTCCCCTTACAGTTAGTTACATAACATAACAGCTTTAACAAACATAACTAACTTTTTTCATACACCACTCCTCCTGATGATTCTGTTATTAGTGCGATAATCCTCAGCCTTCACAAACTGAACCACAAGTGGGGCTCCATACTTCACAACCAAACGTCTATTATTTTCTAGGTAATCATTGACTATCCCAAGGTCTTTCCAATCACCTTCATCATTACAATCATTATCACCACAGTATTGAAGCTTGTAACTGTGGAAGTCGTCGATTTGTTGATGATAATCAACTTTACTAATTCTGAATTTACCAGAAGGATCCCATTTTCCTTCATCATCACTCATTTGGATCTTCACATCTTGAGAACTCCCCTCCTCCACCGTCCATATTGCGGGGTTGGGGAGACACGTGGACGGCTGATCTTGTAAGTTGAACTCGATGTTCACTCTGATCCCTTCGATGATATTTAGGATTCGTAATGGGGACGAGAATATTGCTGGGATGCCTTTAGATTCCTCTGATTCGTTTTGCACGACGGTGAGAGGGCAGGTTTGGCCTTTAGTTTGGGCCAACTCAAGCCCACCACCATTTCCACTGAAGACTGGAATGACGTAGTATGAGATTCCACTATTCATGAGGGGATTGCCTTGTGAGTCCAATACAAAGTCAAAGTCAGCATATGAAGATGTGGATATAAAGGATAAGAGGACGAAGATGGAGATGAAGAACATAGTGCTCTTCATTTTTTGTTGATGAAGTGAGGGTATATGTGTTCGTTGTTTATGATGACTAGAGGTTGTCTTTATATATAGTTGCAATTTTTAAAGTATATATATTAAATTATTAATTTAACCGAGCATGATGATTCAAACAATTCAAATGCGGTAAAACACTCTAAAATCTTCTCATTTCACATCTTAGTGTTTTTCACAATTTTTAAGTGTTTTAAAATATAAAAAGAAAATGAAATTTGAGGTGTTTTTACTATGCACGTGATGGTCACGTTCGACTTCGCCATCAAAACTTATGAAAAAATAAATTTGGGTACCAAAGTGTTAACAGTGCAAAAAATAGGGGTATCAAAATGTCACTTTTGAAAGAACAGGGTATAAACTGAAACCGATCTATAAAACAAGGTATCAAAGTGGAATTTACCCTTAATTATTTGGGTATTTAAAATGTATAAGCCAAAGTGTAAATTTGGTTTTGTATCTTTTGTTTCTGTATCTTTTTTGGTTACATAAATTTAGTTTCATAATTGTGCAAAAAGTTCTACCGGTAGACTTGTGAAGAATTTTGTTCAAATTCAACCATTAAGTGTGACGTGGCATGGTGACTCGGAGGAGAGAGAAAGTTTATGTGATCGAGTGGGACGATGAGACAGACTCAAATTTGATCCCACTTCTTTTTCAAATGTTTGAACTTTGGTCTCATATCTTTTTAAAATGTTTCAAATGTGGTCCCATATGTTTATATTCAGTTTGAAATTTGGTCTTTCATTATTTTCAATTTTTCTTAATTTCATCCTACATGTTTTGTGCTCTGCTAGTTTAATTTTGTATTGATGATTTTGATATATGCAATGATCTTGAAAATTAACCTATACTTGTATGAAGCCTGTGTTTTTAGTAAGTTGTGGAAATATTAGTGTACGTGAAGAGATGAAATGCAATTATATAGAATGTAATGTAAAATTTTTTATAATTTTATTGTGTTTTAGCTTTTGTTTCTTCATTCCTTTGTGTTTTTCTCTTGAACAAAGAAATATAATCAGCTTCAAAATCATAAATGATAGACCCACCAAGATTCCAACAATGACTTCCTACTTAATCTTTGCAAGTTTATTTTAAAAATTATGAATGACCAAATTTGTAACATTTGAGTAAGATATGGAACCAAATTTGAGTCCATTCCATTTTACTTAGCCACGTCAGTTTTCTCTCTCCTTCAAGTTAGTAATGCAATTCACACATAATGGATTAATGGCATAAGACAGACATAATTCTTTGTGTGACTAATAACAATATACTTTTTTTTTTTTAAAGATATGAGATTAAATATGTAACAAAAAAATATATAGAACCAAATTGTAAAATGAGCAAAAAAATTACCAGAGCAAATTTACACTTTAGCCAAATGTATAAAATTCTCTCCTAAATAAGTTATTAGTTATTACATAAACGATTTCTTTATCTTTGAAAAAAAACGAAAAATAATCATAATTTTCTTTTTTAATTCTAGCCTAAATTCTCTTGTATTTGTGCCTTATGTGATTCCACTAATATGTTTTGTGCCCAGAGAAACGCAGAATTTGTTGTCTGAAATCTGAATGAAAGAAGAAGCATGTTGTGTCACATGAGCGCAAGAAGCCACCTCGTAATCAATCAAATATATAAATTTATTGACAGAACATAAACCATCGAGCCATCTTGAAAGGCGTGCCACATAGTTTTATTTCAGTGAAAACTTCAAATTGGTCCCAAATATGTGGGGATAGATTTCAATTTTGTTTTAAATGTTTCATTTATTTTAAATTAGCCCTACGTGTTTTCATAGTTTTCCAAATTAGTCTCTAACTTACTTTCAGGACGCGATGAACTTATTTGTTAGTGGTCTCAACTTAGTAGAGAGGGAATTCTACAAGAATCAATGTATAGTATCAAACTCGTTACATTTTGACTATGCAACAAGCGATTTACTTTTGGAATCTGATTTGATATCTTTTGTTAATGAATCCATAGATAAAGTACTCATCAAAAATCAAAAGCAACCCTATACCTCTAGGTTTTGCCATATTTTAACTTAAAATGAAATAAATACATGATTGTTTTGGGACCAATTTAAGAAATTATAGAAATTTGTAAGACCAATTTAAAACAAATGAAATATTTCGAACCAATTTGAACTATAGTCCATATATTTGGGACCAATTTGAGATTTTGAGCTTATGACTTTTGTTCTTGTTTGATTTTCGTTATTTTGTTTTGATTAACCCATTCATGTTATGTTGGGGCTACAAGAGAAAATAAGAAAATAATAGACAAGAAACAAAATTGTTAGTAAAGACGAACTGCGTGGTATTAGACCGAAGCACAGATATCTCAATTTCTTTAAGGTAATTCATGCCCTTCACAAGGATAAACTTTATCTATGATCTTGGTGTAGTGGTACAGACACGTCACCTCCAAGGTACAACGGCCAAATACTCGCCTTTTTAAGTCTACAACTTCTACACAAAGAAGTAGACAGAACTCTACTCCCACACTTTTCTCTACCCATAGACACAAGTATTTCACTCTCTATTTTTTTCCACTTAGTCTTGTTTACTGTACTCTAAAAGACCACAAACACTCACATATATATCATGAAAAATTCACACACTTGAAAGTTTGAATCATGTCGTTGGTAAAAGTTAATAGCATATTATGATGAGATTAAAGAAGATTCAAGTAAGAAAAACGTTGAGATGTAAATGAAGGCAAATAATGATATTTAATGTGCAAATAAAGGACCAAATGAATAGCTATGTACGTTGAAATGCACACCCAAAACAAGCCACATACATAATGACAAATCAAATGCCATTGAGCAACGTATATTAATTAAAGTCCCATTATTTATAATAATATACAATTATTTATAATAAAAACCAACATTCTCCCACTTATTATTATAAATTCTCTCACATTAAAGTATTTAATTTGGGTAGAGATAGATTATTATGCATAATATAGATAGCTATATTGTCTTAAATTTATATTTAACAAAAATACGTATCTTGATCTAGAGCCAATAATGGTATTCGCCTTGGACTATTACTCCTTAATTAGAGAAGACAAGATACATATCTTTGCACATAATAACCCAGTTGCAATTTATGAGCTCTCGCCCGCACATTATGCGGCCATTGTGCGATCCTGTTTCTTGAATGTGTTTTGAGAATATGCCCTATATATCCTCATAGGAGAGGCCCCACTCCTACATTCAAATAGGTGAATCTGTCAAGGGTGTTCTCACAATTAAGACACCCTACTCTTAAGAGCTACAGACTTCATTAAGAGGTTTTATAACCACAACCTCACATATACATTGCAGGAAATGCACTTACACCATCGGGATGAGTTTAAGAGTTGAAATACTCTTATAATTGTGCATTTTTTTTCCACAACAACTATGATTCGTTTTTCTCTTTGAACCAAGTTATTAGGATTTCTAATCACAAGGTAGGGTATCCTCATAGGTTACTTTTAATTCTATGGGTTTAAAGATCATTCATATCGATGTACTCCAAATCCTTTCTCTATGTAAAGCTTTTGTGAGTGGATCCAATCTCTAGACTTTATAAAATCTCATAATATTGTTTTTAAGGATTTAGATTTTCCACTATAATATCAACTCTCAACAAAATTAATTGTTGAATGTTTTTTAGCCCCCACTATTTCCTTAATTTTATAAGGAAAATAAAATATAACATCATTGGATTCAAAACGTTATTTTTCTAAAAAATTATTTATATATCTCGTTTCATCATCTAAAAATAATAAAATTTCCACCATATCATATATACATGACCAAAACATGTGTAACAATTAAAATATATAAATAAAAATCAAAATGTATTTATTGGTGTCAAAATAATTGTCCTTTTATCAAACTTAGAACATATAAGCCAAAACATACAATTGCCACAATAAATGGTTGCACAATATACTTTGTATTAAAAATTAGTGATTATATAAATAATTTGGATAATCATCGCATCTCATCTTATTTATTTGAAATATAACTATAATTTTTAATTTTAGAGAATATGCTAAAATTAATATTACAAAGAATTTAACAAAAGTAGAACACATTTTATTCAAATTGAAGATCAACATAAATATTTCATCATACAAGATTTAATTTGAACATTCTATCACAAGCATACCCTTTCCCTACAAAGTTTCCACCTTTAGTAAAAATATATTGATCAGATTCAATTGTTTGTTTGAAACCAGCTTTGTTGAGTAGTAAGGCAGACATAAGATTCTTTCTCATCTTATGAGTGTAGAGTACATTTTTAAGAGTGAAAGTACGACTAGAAGTGAAGTTTAATACTGATATAGATCATATACCCAATAAGATATATATAATAGATTGAATAACTTATTGCACATGTATCTATTCCCTAGGAACATACTAAATAAGACATCTCTACATGAGAAGACATATAAAATAAAATGTAATGAGATAATCAATTGATCAGTATTACGAAATCCTCTATAGCAATTATTTCCCCTTGCATCGCACGGGTCACCCACTAGGTAAAAGATGGAATAGACTAATTGTCTCTAATTCCTCTATAGCAATTATTTGTAGCACAATCACTCGTGCATCGCACGGGTCACCCACTAAGTAAAAGTTAGAATAAATGGGACTAGACTGATTGTCTTTAATTCCTCTAACATCCTCAGTCATGCTACTAAGAAACATTGACAAATCTGTCAGGCTTTGCAATGGGACTAGGCTGATTGTGACAAGACTAGAGAACATGTCATAGAA
The DNA here is from genome assembly GCA_003254925.1 of Chamaecrista fasciculata. Lineage (NCBI taxonomy): Eukaryota > Viridiplantae > Streptophyta > Magnoliopsida > Fabales > Fabaceae > Chamaecrista > Chamaecrista fasciculata. The sequence goes on from QANZ01004136.1 coordinate 32,416, forward strand.
GTTATCCCTTTACAAGGAAAGTCTGCAGGGAAGAAAACTTTAATTGTTAGGATGTTGATCACACCTTCGAATGGCAAGATTCCGTTCAAGTTTCAGCAACGAAAATATCCATTGACGTTATCATTTGCTATGACAATAAACAAGAGCCAAGGACAATCTTTGTCAACTGTAGGGTTATATCTACCATGTCCATTGTTCACCCACGGTCAATTGTATGTTGCATTTTCCAGGGTTCGTTTTAGAGATAATTTAGTATTATTTCCCTTTAAACTATTCAAGAGATCGATTTGGATTGCACCTCTATAGTGCATTTATTCCGATATTTTAACCACCTAGCGACGAGTCCGGTCAATAACATATAAAAGTTTATATTTTATTTTAACCACCTAGCGTCATCATCATCACCTAATGATAATATATATATGCGTTTTGTAACTTTGTATATATATTTAAGTGAATAACATTAAAGAAAACGTAATATCCGCAGTACAGTCATACAGTACTACACATATGTTTTATTATTCCTCAAGGATATTACTCTTATTATTTTTACGTCCTTACGTACCTTCAACTACTCACTCCCCTTACAGTTACTTACATTACATGCATGATAAAAGCCTATTAAGCTTTTAACAAACAAACGTAACTAACAATTTCAGACACCACTCCTCCTGATGATTCTATTAGTGCGATAATTCTGAGCCTTCACAAACTCAAACACAAGTGGGTCTCCATCCTTCACTACCAAACGCCTATTGTTTTCATGGTCAATGACTATCCCAAGGTCTCTACAATAATCACGATCGTTATTATCACCACAATATTGAAGCTTGTAAAAGAAGTTGTCGTGATGATGATGACGCCGATGAAATTTAGTAATTCTGAATTGACCAAAAAGATTTCCTTTTCCTTGATCACCCATTTGGATCATCACAGATTGAGATTTATCCTCCACCGTCCACATTGGGGGGTGAGGGAGACACGTGGACGGCTGTGGTAAGTTGAACTGGATGTCCACATTTAAACCTTCGGGGATATAGAGGATTCGTGATGGAGACGAGAATGTTATTGGGAGGCCATTAGATTGCTCTGATTCGACTTGCACGACGGTGAAAGGGCATGTTTGGGCTCCAGTTTTGGCAAGAGAAAGCCCACCACCACCTATTGAAGAGGCTGGACCGAGGTAGTATTCGCCTAAACTATTGAAGAGGCGATCGCCATCTGAGTCGATTACAAAGTCAGCGTATGAAGATGTTGATATGAAGAGGAAGAGGCATATCAAGATAGTGCTCTTCATTTTCTTGATTCAATATATGTTTAAGTGAGATGAAGTATATGTGTTGTTTATGATCACTAGAGGTTGTGTATTTATAGTTACAAAATTCGCTCCTAACTTAAATAAGTTATTTTACATATAAACTAACGTTGAAAAAGTCACGAAAAAATTGATATTTTTCTTTTATAGTTCTAGGCTTCTAGCCTAATTACATGCATGATGGGCTTTTGTTTTCTTGTATTTGTTTCTACCTTATGCGTGATTTCACTGATACGTTTTGTGCCCAGAGAAGCGCAGGTTTTTTTTTTTTTTTGAATTGATGCTGGTTTTGTTGTAATGAAAAAGAAGCACTTCGCATATAAATGGCCAATACTTCAAATTGGTCCCTTGGGATGGATTTCAGTTTGATATTTTATCTTCTATTTGTTTTATACTCCCTTCGGTTCTATATATCTGATGTTTTGGAGAACCTTTTTTGTTTCAAAATATGTGATGTTTTACAAATTCAAGAGAGCATTAATTATTTTTTTACCATTCTATCCCTATTATATATAGTAGAGTCATAAATGAATAAACATTTCCCAAGTAATTGAATAGGGATAGTTTAGTTTTTTTATTTATTTTTTCCTTCATTCTAGGTGTATTAATCATTTCCTTAATCTATGTGCATTTACCTTAAACATCAGATATATAAAACCGGAGGGAGTATTGATTTTACACTTATGTATTTCTGTAATTTTTTAAATTTGTCTCAAATCTACGCTGATCAAGACACAATGTGATCTCATTTATTAATGATCTTAACAGGACATAAAAAAAACTCTTCAAGAGTCAACATATACAATTTCAAACTTGAATGGAGAAAGATATGTGACCAATATTCTACAGCCGCACCAAGCACATCGAAATTCATCATCATTTTATTCGAGAACTCATGGAGTAAGGCAAAATTGAGCTAGATTTTTATAAGACTGAACATCAACTTACAGTACATATTTACAATACCAGTGACAACGGAGAAGTTCATCAAGATCAGAGATATGTTCGGAGTCACAAACTTTTCAAGATTTCAAGATTATAGGAGAGTATTAGAAATAATTAGAGTAATCTAGAAAAGTAATAAAATAATAATAAATGTGATAAAATATCTAGATATTATGAATTAAATAATAAAATAATCAATATGAAAGAAAAATCAGAGACATCTAGAGATTGAGCAACCGACATAGCTTCATTATTGGTATGTGTGAGGCGTTAAGTGTGTGGGATAGAAGACAAGAGCAGGATTGGAGTGAGTCACCAAAAGCTTTTATCATTATACAATAATGCTTCTATCATTCCAAGTGCAATGAGTGTGTCGGAAAAAATTCAAGAGTGAGTGCATATTATATATAAAAGTGCAAATTGTAATTTTGATCCCTTATAATAAAATTTCATTTCACTTCAGTCCCACTATATATTCCGTAAATTCCATCACTAATTACATGGGTTAGAACGGCAGTTATAAATTTATGATACACTGTCCATCCTAATTTTACACATTGTCTATATTTTTTTTTTTGGTGGGCTTACACATTGTCTATATTTGGTTGAGATAGTATGTGCAATATTTCGTTCAATGTATTGCAGGCTGCTTATTTACGTGTTTAATTACATAACTCAATTATGATAATAGTATTTTTGAAATAATAAAGTATTTAGGTATAAAAAAAACATAACCTCCTTAATATGGAAGGATAACAAGCCATGTGATGGAATTATTTGCATTCTGTATGCTAGTTGTAATTCTTGATGTTGAATTAAACTTTACGGTCATGCTTTGTAAAGAAAACTGAAAACGTCATATTATTTATAAAAAAAAATCAATGCCAGTCAGTGTATAATATTGTTAGTAAAAATTAGTGCGAAAACTTACTTAGTTTGATAAAATGTTTTATATGTTTTTTTCAACTTATATATTTTATTTTATAATATTAATAATATATAGAAAAAAATATGTCAAAATTCTATTTTGGTCCCTAATCTTTATCTAAAGTTCCATTTTGCTCCTTAATAATTTTTTGTTATGTTTTAATCCTTAATATTTTCTAAAAGTTTTAGAATTGATCCCTAATTATTAAATATGGTATATTTCTCTAGTCTCAAACCCAAATATTAGGAACTAAACTAAGATTTTGGCCAAAAAAATTTCAGTCCCCTAACAAAAAATCCTCGATCCGCCCCTGTTTGTATCTTATGCGTGATTTCACTGATACGTTTTGTGCCCAGACAAGCGCAGGTTTTTTTTTTCTTTTGAATTGATGCTGGTTTTGTTGTAATGAAAGAAGCACTTCACATATAAATGGCCAATACTTCAAATTGGTCCCTTATCTATGGGATGGATTTCAATTTGATATCTTATCTTTCATTTGTTTCATATTGGTCTTATTCTTATGTATTTCTATAATTTTTCAAATTTGTCTCAAACTTACGCTCAAGACACAATTTGATCTCATTTATTAATGATCTTAACAGGACAGAAAAAGAACTCTTCAAGAGTTAGCATATACAGTTTCAAACTTATCATATTCAGACTTGAATAGAGAGGGATTTGACCAATATTCCACAGCCGCACCAAGCACATTGAGATTCGTCACCATTTTATTCGAGAGCTCGTGGAGCAAGGCGAAATTGAGCTATATTTTTGCAAGACTGAAGATCAACTTGCAGACGTGTTTACAAAACCAATAACAATAGAGAAGTTCATCAAGATCAGAGATATGCTCCAAGTCACAAACTTTTCAAGATTATAGGGGAGTTTTAGAAATAATTAGACTAATCTAGAAAAATTTTAATAAAATAAGGGTAAATTACACTTTGGTACCCTGTGGTTTGACCCTATTTCACTTTGGTACCCTGTGGAACTCTTTTTTTGTGAAGTATAAGCCTAATATATGAAAACTTGGCAACCCAACTTTATTGATGAGCCATGATTTTTGGGTTGCTTTTGCTTTAATAAAATTAAGGCAAAAGTACTAATTTCGTTCTTAAACTTTACAACAATTGTCAATTTCGTTCTCAATGTTTTATATTTTGGTTAATTTTATCATTTGACTGACTTCTTTTAATAAATTAATGACAGACTGCATAATGTTTTTCAATCTGAGTTAGGATTTTTTTTTTTTGGCCTGAATCTGAGTTAGGATTTAACTTTCTTTTTCTTTCAAATTCACATTACATAAAATTAGTCGTGTAGATTATATGATTTTTGTCGTTAATTTTTTGCTAAAGTAAGATTAAATGATAAAATTGACAAAAATGTGAAACATTGGGAACAAAATTGACAATAAAAAAAGATTATGAACGAAATTGACAGTCAGTATAAAGTTTGAGAATGAAATTAGTACGTTTGCTCAAAATTAACTTAGTACGAAGCTGCAGTACATTAAAGAAAACGAAATATTCGCAGTACATGACAGTGCTACACGTAAGTTTTATTTCTCTCTAGGGATATTATTCTTATTTAGTAAACTAGCATTCCGGTCCCTGAAATTTACAAGCGATGGCAGCTAGGTCCTTGAATTTTCGAAATTATACAACTCGGCCCCTGAATTATCAAAACGTTATACAAGTTGGTCAAATAAGTCTCTGGCCCATTCTTATCCCATTATTCTCAACTTCCCCCCTTCTTTTCATCATCTTCATTCATTTTAGTCCCAAGTCGTTAAAATAAAATTGTAAAGTGTGCCATTTTCCTCCATCCACTTGGATCTTCACAGCTTCAGTTTTATCCTCCACCGTCCATCTTGTGGGGTTGGGGAGACACGTGGACGGCTGATCCTCCAAGTTGATGATGAATTCAATGTTCACTCTTGAATCTTGCAGGAAGGCCTTTAGATTTTTCTGGTTGGGCTTGGACGACAGTGAGAGGACATGTTTGGGCCTCAGTTTGGGCCAGAGAAAGCCCACCACCTTTTCCAGAACTCATGAATGGAATGATGTAGTATGAACTTCTTCCACCTGAGTCATGTACAAAGTTAATAGCGTTATTCGCGTATGTAGTGGATATGAAGGATAATAAGAGGAAGAATATAGTGCTCTTCATTTTGTTTATTCAATGTATTTGTTGTTTGTGATTACCAGAGGTTGTATTCATAGTTGCATTTTGTGAATTATAGACTAGGCTTTTTGTTTTGCATGCTCAGGTTCAAAATAATTTAATGTTAGAATTTTATAAAATATTATAGATAACTTTGGAATAATAATATAAAATTATTTAATTTTGTTATTGCAGATGAAGCATCTCTATACTGATGATAATTTCTATATTAATGGATTATGTGTAGTTATACCCATGATTTTTGGAGAAGCTGATAATTTTGTTTAGATTAGTTTTTAAATTTTGAAATTTAAATTAGATCATGGAAATGAATTTTTTGGGATATATATATATATATAGTGAAATTAGAGGGTTGATTTTATTTTATTATATATGTTTATATGATAAAATATACTTAACGTCCTCCAATAGTGTGTGTGTGTATATATATATATGTTTTCAAAACAAAAATTAAAAAAATCTGTTTGAAAAATTATTCTAAAAATATAAAAACAAAAGAAAAATTGTTTGAAAACTTTATTTTAAAAAATTGTTGTTAAATATGGATCAGGGACTTAGTTGCATGAAAAAAAAAATATTCTCTCATAAGGATCTAAATAAAAGAGAAAAGGTTTAACTTGCTTGAAATTGAATTTTTGTGGAGAGATAAGATACCACCGTCGAGGACCTAATTACAATTGTGCCGCTGCACATTTTTTTAACACAAGTTTTTAAACTTACGAACAATTCTAAAGTATTTTCTATTTTTTAAGTTTAAAAAACCATATTTAATTTTTTAGGTTTTATAATCATATTTAGGAAAATAGATTATCGAGAAATTTTTTTTATTTTGTTATTTTTTAAAATACAAAAAAAAAGATAGATTAGGAATGAAAATCAAACGGCCCATAATTTTCTAAATTCTAGCCTAATTACATGCATGATGATGGCCCTTTTTTTTTTCTTGTGTTTGTGCCTTATGCATGCGTGATTTCACTGGTATGTTTTGTGCCCAGAGAAGCGCAGATTTTGTTGTCTGAATGAAGAAAGAAGCATTTTGTGTCACATGCTCGCAAGAAGACACCTAAATAAATTTATTCACAGAACATAAACCATTGAGCCATCTTGAAAAGCGTCCCACATAGTTTTATTTTAGTCAAAACCTCAAATTATAGACAATTACAAATTCGTCTTAAGTATTTCATTTGTTTCGAATTAGTCTTATATGTCTCCATAATTTTTCAAAAGCAGAAATACTTTTAGTACTTTCAAAAGTACGAGATAAGTTTTAGTTGTACTCTCAAAATTTTTTAAAGTCAATTATACCTCAAATATTAAACATTTGAGTCGATTGTACACCTGAATTGGGAGTACAATTTTTTGACACTAAAAAAAAGATTGAGGATACAATTGATCTAAAAAATCTTTTGGAGTATAACTGAAACTGACCATATATTTTAAAGATACAAAGAATACTTTTGTCATTTTTCAAATTGATCTCAAACTTACTTTCACAATGTGATATTGTGATTGACTTGAATTGGTCTTAACAAGGCAGAAAAAGAATTCTTGAAAAATTAATACATAATTTGAAACTCATTGCATGAGTTGAAATGAGAGAGCGATATAACCAATTTTAATCATCATAAATTCGTAATATTATGAATAGCTGAATTTTCATATAAAAACTCAGATTTGAAAAAATAAAAATAAAAAAAAATTATTTTTTTATTAGTATAATTTTTTTTATCAAAACTTATCTGGTTACAAACTAAAGAATTAATTTTACAAGTAATTGGGCTGAATATTTATGTTTATGTAAATTAATATATAAATATACATTGGTGTTTTAATGGAATTATATATGATATTGGAATCAATAAATATTGAGATTTGACAAACTCTTAATTGTGCTTTTAAGATTTCTAAATTTGGATAGGCATAAAAGTCTATCCACATTCAAGTTAACAATTTTATATTAAGTAGATTCACATATTATTTACAGGCTAAATCACAGTTTGGTATCCTAAAGTATGGACTGATTCCACTTTGATACTCTATTCTTTCAAAAGTGACATTTTATAACCATATTGTATTTGCCGTTAACACTTTGATATCCAAAACTTATTTTTTGTTACCTCTTGACGAAGAAAAGCATGTGCAAGTCAAGTGCATGATAAAAACACGAAATTCACCTTCCTAAACTCAGATTTTACGATTCAACCCCCAAAAAACACGATTCAGCCTCCAAAAAACACGATTCAACATTTACTTGAAAGCAGAGGATTTCGTGTTTTTTTAGGCTGAATCGTGAAATTTGAGTTTAGAAAGATGTATTTCGTGTTTTTGACCATGCACGTGACTTACAAGTACATTTTTTCGTAAAAACGTATGGAAAAAGAGTTTTGAATACCAAAGTGCTAATGACGAATAGAACAACGTACTAAAATGTCACTTTTGAAAGAACAATGTACCAAAGTGGAATCGGTTTATACCTCAAGGTACCAAAGTGCAATTTACCCTTATTTATATGTACATAATGGCTATTAAATATTTTAAACAATTAATCTCACTTTTATCATATTGAGAAGACTAATTGAAGTTTCAAAGAATAATATGTGAATTGTGAAGGATTAAATTGAAAAAATTCTACATATCAGATGACAGATATTGAAATATAATTTTTATTAAACTAACTAATAATGTAAAGAAGCCAACATATAGAAGAGAAGAAAGGAGAAAGAAAAGTAGGCAAAATAATTAAAAGAAGAAGATGCCTTTATTAGTAAAAATATATTGCATTATTATTTCATTAATTCATTTCAACTTGGAGATGATGACTCCCAAATCAACCTCAATTAAGTTGAGCAAGTACAAGAAGTATTGAAAGGTAAGAATAAACTTACAATTTAATCCTTAAAAGATCACTGAATTGACAATTCAGATACTGAAAGATTAAAATACACATTTAGTTCTTGAAAGATTGAAACGGTATACTATTTAATCCCTAAAAAGTTAAAACATTATACTATTGAGTCTACAAAAAGAACTAATAAGTATACTATTTTGATTTTTTAGGAATTAAACTGTGAATTTCATATTTTTAGGGATTTTTTTCGTGAAAACTGGAATTCATTAGTGATTGAGTTGTCAATTCAGTGATCTTTCAGGACCGAAATGTTAGTTTACTCAAAAGGTAAAGAGATTTTATCTATACTATATTATATGGCTCCACCCCTTATGGTTGGTCAAAAATAGTGAATTAAAAAATTAAATAAGAAAAAAAATCACCACTCTCTCTCCCCACTCACTCCCCCCACTTCCTTAAAAAAATAAATGAATTAAAAAAATGCAAAAAAACAATTAAAAAATTAAAAAAATGTCATCACTCTCTCTCTCCACTCACTCTCCCATATGAGGTAATTTCAAATTGGTCATAAATATTTTATTTATTTTAGATGAGTCTTACATATTTGTATAATTTTTCAAATTGGTCCCAAACTTACTTTTTTATCAATATAAAAATTTAATATAATCTTCAACTTTAAATCAATTCAAATGTTACATGGCACGCCAAGCCTCTAGTATTATTTTATGCCCTTTTGAACACCACACTGATTGGTTCGATCTTGTCTCCGAGACCCAAATATCTTTTCTTGTCATCACCAACATATATCCCCAAATCACTACACGAAACAGAACATTTGCATATCTCAGTGGGACAAAACCTCAACTTATACCCTCCATTATTTTTGTCTTCTGATTTCTCAATAGTGAACCAATTCACAAGTGTGTCACTTCTAGGGTTTCCTTCAACGCCGTCATCACTCACAAACCTTGCTTCCGTTATCCTCTTCAACAACCTCCACACCCTTGAAGATCCTTGACATGCCTTCGACGACGTCCTCGTCGAGTACTTGATGTTCAGATTCGTCGAGGTTTTGATCACACCGCCGGCTACCGGTGTAGCCGGTGAAAATGTCACCGGTGGGAGTTTATTGAGGGAAGAAGGGACTTGCACCACTAAAAGTGGGCACATGTCATTCTTGTAGGTGGAAAGAGTGAAACCGCCACCGGTGACCGGCTCGATCAAGTAGGGCACACCGGAAACCACCGGTTTGCCTGAGGTGTCAAGAACTGGATCGGAACCGGCGGCTCCGGTTAGCAGTGGGTTAGTAAGGAGGGAAAGAAGAAGAGTGAAGAAGCATGAGAAAAGTGTAGTCCTCATAGCTGTAGTAGCTCGTAGCTATTATTGGTATGGGTGGTGAGTGGTGACTATGTTGATGGAATCAAAACCAATTTATACACAAGTAGTGGATATATGGATCCCACTTCCCACATATGAATATGCCCATTTGTGTTTACACTTTGTTACTATGTAGTTTAAAAAATGACACTTGGGTACTCTGTTGTATTCTCCATTAACACTTTGGTACCCTTTGGAGATATTTTGTAATTTTAACCATAACAAGTTTTGTAAAAATTACATATTGACCCCAAATTTTTTTTAAAATTTTCATTTTAGTCCCTAGATAATATGTATCCATATATCTATTTGTAATTTTCTGAAAATATATAATTACAAAACTTTAAAAAATTACAAAATAGCTCCAAAGGGTTCAAAGTGTTAATGGAAAATACCACAGGGTACCAAAGTGAAATATGACCAAACTACAGAGTACCAAAATGTAATTTATCCTTAGTTATTTGATGGTTTGAAAAACGTGTTATATATTAAATGAATATTACAATTGTATCCTGTATATATGCATGTGAACCGTAATGAGAACCCATTCTCAAATGTCTGCCATGCATGCATGTATATTTGTCAAACATGATCGACTAATTAAGGCATTTTAGTTAGACATGTTTTCGGCCTGCTATCATAGTTTTACTTTTATCTTTAGTAGTTTAGTTTTAGGTTGGGACCAAAAAAAATACTTCTAGGTTTTGAAATTTGATAGTTATATATCTCTTGAGTTTTTAATTTTGTTTATTTAAGACTTTTGAATTTTAAAATTTGACAGATATGAGTTTTTAATTTTGTTAAATTAAAACTCTTAAATTGTCTCACTTTTTTAAAAGTTTAGAGATCTTAAGTAGTTAACAAAGTTGAAAGTTTACGAGGTCAACCTGTCAAAGTTTTAAAACTCACAAGTAGTTTTTGCCACTAATCTAAAATTCAGAGATTTCAATACAATTTAGTCTATTTAAAACTCTTAAATAGCCTCACTTTTCTAAAAGTGTCGAGATCTTATTAAGTGAACAAAGCTAAAAGTTTAAGACGTCTTTTTGTCAAATTTTAAAACTCAGAAATTTTCGGTAGATAAAGTTAAAAACTCAAGGTATTTTTTTGTTAAAAAAGTTTTAAAATTTATAGGTGTTTTCTGCCACTAATCTAAAATTGAATGTTTAAATTTGAAATGAGTTGAATATATATTTTTTCTCTTTTTAAATCCAAATTAAATATTTTCTCTTTTTATTCAATACATGTTTTAGATTTTTCAGTTTATGTAAATTATTCACAGTTAGCTAGGGAATAAAAACTAGATTATATATTCTGTGACATTTATCCTTAAGTGAAAGGTCAATAACAAAAGAATGAGTCACTGTGGATTGTAGATATATACCTTTAGTTTATATATAAAAAAAGTATCATATATATAATGGATAACAATATTTTTTTTAATACGTTTAAAAGCTCAAATTAAAATATTGAATTAAACACTACTTTATCTTTATGTAAAGCCCTGCAGACAGTGGGGTGCACATGCATAAGTGGGTCAGCGAAAGCCAGAGGATGGTACACGAAGATGCCGAAGACAGCAATAATTGTATTGCCACTTATAAACTAAAGTTATCAATTTTTTATTTATATAATTACCTTTTTTCAATTACTATTTTATTGCACAGTTTTTTTACCCATTTTTATTGCACAGTTAAAAAGCAGAGAAGTGTACGTATTATCATCCTTTAGGAGCACTAATGAGCTTGTCTAATAGCTCTTTTCTTTACTATTGGGTGTATCATGGATTACAGTCATTACACAAAAATGGAAGTTAAGATTGAGCATATCAATAATGTCCCTTGAATAAAAATAAAATATAAACATGAATAGGCTATTAAATTACTCTAACATATAGAAAAGGTTGTGGTGTAATGTGATCCTTTATCTTTGTAATTGAGTCATTTATTTTTTTCTTTTTTATAATTTTAGACTTCAAAATTTTTTAAAAGTTTCACTCTTTGATCTCCATGACTAAATACATTTATATATATCTTTTTTAAATTTTTATACAATGAGATTCAAATTATTTGTTGTTTTTTACGAGTATTTTATCTATTTAACAGCTAATTGATCGAAGTTAGTCGTATATTACTTTTGACAAGTTTTTTTTTCCACTTATTTGGGACCAACAAATGAAATCAAATCAGGACCAAAGGTTATTTTTTTTTATATAATTTTTAATTTTTTGATTCCAAAATTATTTTCAAATTCAATTTAACTTTATTTATTTATTGATAGATCAAATCGTAATTACTTTTTTTTTTTGTTAGAAAGGAAAGAAAAATAAAACTACCTGAGCCACACACGGCCCAAATCCCTACTGTCAATTCTGAGGCAATCAAGCATGCAACTTCACGGGAAGCCGGTTCAAGAACAAAATGCTCCAACTATGTACCAATTTCGAAGCCAACTAATTAGCATAAAACTCCCAAAGTTCAAGAACCAGGTTGAACATAGACTTTTTTGGATATTTTATTTTCTTTTTAATTTTTGCCCAATTTTGGAAAAATGTTTAATTTTGGTGCCAAACTACTAAATGTGGCCATATTTATCATGTGACGAGTCTAGAATTACATATTGCTTTTAAAGAGTACTTTAATTTCCCTATTCTTTTAGAACTATCAACAAACGAGATCAAATTCCAGGCAAAAAAAAAAAAACAAACGAGATCAAATAGGATCCCAAAAGTAGACTGTTTATTTTACGGTCAAACAAGTAAATTTGGTTATATCTCTCTTGTTTCAATTCTGAACGTGACGAATATAGAGTTACGAGTTACACTTAACAAGTTTTTTTCTACCTAATTGAGACCATCAACAGATGAAATCAAATCGAACTCGAAAAGAAATTGGGACAAAATAATAAAAAAAATCATGAAAAATTGGTTCCAAACTCACTTTTGAACCCCGATTTGACCTTATTTGCTGACTATTCCAACTTAACAAAGAAAGACTCATTAATGTAGCTCTGAACTTGTTACATTCGGACTTGGAACGAGAGTTATATGATCAATTTCATTTGTATGATCGTAAAACAAGCAACTTACTTTGGAACTTGATTTAACCTTGTTTACTGACAACTTCAATTAGATAGAGAAAGTATTCATAAAAAACAATATGTAGCTAAGAACTCATCGCATTTAAACTTGAAATGAGATAAATATGACCACATAGTTTAAAACAAAAATAAAACATTTTTCCAACATATATTTAAGGCTAATATGAATCTTTTAAAATAGAGAAAACTTACTATTTGGTCCCTGTTAAATTTACATTGAGTCAACTAACTAGTCCCTAAATAATCAAAATACACAACTTGATCCCTGAAATAATTCAATTATTAACTATTTGATCCCTACTGGCGATTCGGTCCTTGAATTTGAACTAAATTTATACTTTTTGTCGCAGAATTTGTAATAAATTAATATTATTTAGTCCATGAATTTGAACTAATCTTATATTTTTTTTTTGTCTTTGAATTTGTACTGAATTTGTAATTAATTTGTATTTCTTTGGTCCTTAAATTTGACGCATTGACCAAATCGTTGACAATTATAATAATTTAGAAACTGAGTAGTATATTTTAATTATTCATAAATTGATTAATTGACTATGTGTAAATTCAAAGATCGAATTGTAAGTTTTGTCTTTAAAATTTAAAGGATCAAAATAAACCTAAAACTATACTTTTATGACCAAAATAATCCTTTCAACTATATGTAAAAATCCGTTAATGCGCAGCCCATGTAATCGCCGAAACCTTTGACCCACTCTTACAAACATCTTAGTCCATTGATTCTCTTTTGCCAGCCATCTTAGTCCATTGATCGAAGTGTACATAGAAACCACGACAACATCCCCATCTACTACGTACTATATAAATCCTCGCTTAAATTTTCAATCAATTCACTTCAATATCTCTCCCATCTCACATACATTTCAAAAATCAAACAAACTACACAAAAAAACTATTAAACCCTAATATGAAGATCACATTGCTTGCAGCTTTGGTTCTTCTCTTATCCTTCATCATTACGAATCCTCTGATCGATGTGATGGCCTCAGCACCCGAAGAAGTGGTTGACACTTCTGGTAAAACTCTTCGTGTGGGCTCTTACTATTACCTCATTCAAGCTCCTCAGCCCAAAAACGGAACCGGGCCGGGGCTCGGGTTCGCGGGAGATTGCCCGGTTCGCATCGAGGCCCCGGACGGTTTTGGAGGCGATTCGTTGTCGTTTATTCCTTACAACTTCAAGAAACTTAGTAGCGTCGTTCGCGTTTCGACGGATGTCAACGTCGTTTTCTCGGGTGAAGTTGGTTGTTATCACTCCAACGTTTGGAAAATGGACTATGATGCTTCGAACCGGAAGTGGTTCGTGTCAACCGGTGGTGACATAGGCAACCCCGGTCCAAAAACGGTTCGGAGTTGGTTCAAGATTGAGAAGTATGAAGAATATTACAAGATGGTTTATTGTCCAAGTGTGTGTAAAAGTTGTAAGGTTTTGTGTAAAGATATTGGGATAGTTAAGGACAAGGATGGAACTAATCGTCTTGCTCTAAGTGATAAGCCATACAAAATTCAATTTCGGAAGGATTGATTGAAAAGCTAGTTGCTCGGGTTGTTATTAGTGTACTCTCTTTATCTTTTATCAACGACAAAGAATAATGCATTCGTGCTTAGATGTGTCTTTTGTACTAAATTAAAGAGTAAATAAAAACGCAAGCTTCTTTACTTGGTTCAATCATTTTCTTTTCTTTTTTTTTTTGCCCTACATTTTAGTTTTACAAGTTTCTTAAAAGTTTTACTCTTTGGTCTTAAATTTACTTTAGGAGTGAATTTGATCTTATTTGTTAATAGTCTCCAATTGGCTAGATAGATTAAAAAACTTAAGGATTAAAAGTAACTTATAATTTTGAACTATTATATTTGAACTTGAAATGAGAAAAATACATTTGACTATAAAATAAGCGGCCTAATTTTATAATCTAATTTGATCTTATTTGCTGATAAATTCAATTGAACATGAGAAAAAAAATTTTAAAAAATAATACGTAATTCTAAATTTATTGAATTTGAATTAAAAATAAGAAAAATATAATCATCATTTGTTGTGGGACAAAAATGAGACTTCCAAAAACTTACATATATGACTAAAATTATATAAAAAAAATTAGATTATTACTAAACCATAATATAAGAGACCAAAATATACCCTGCCATAATTTTTATATCTTATATCCTATGTACTTTGGCTTGATCACGTGATTCAAGTTAATATCTTCTGGCATGTCCGTTGAAATTATGACGACGATGACATGTCATCAAACAGTGCATGAACAAGAGCACAATGCAAAGGAAAATAATTGCAATGCTTGAATAAATCAAAGCAAGTGGGGAGACATATAATAATATTTTGTTTTTCAATACATGGAAGACATAATTATTTGAACTTCTTTGAATTGCTTTACAGAAAGCGTGTTGTACTGTACCGATTGTGACATGTCTTGGAACTAAATGATTCTGATCAATTGGCAAGTGGTACTTCGAAGTTCAATGAATTCCAGTCTACACTTTTTTTTATGGGAATTCCAGTTACACTTACACTTTTTGTTTTCTTTTTTCATTTTATAAAATGTAAATATATGCATGTGATAACTGATGAGGCACTCAAATTTTCAGTCTTTCCCTTCCCTTAAATTTAGGTGTCCATTTAAATAGAAATAGAGACAAAATTATTTTTTGGTATTCATCAATTAGATCAATAATGTGGCTGGCTAATTCGACCATATTTGATCACCTTCAACTTCAAGCACCAAGTATTATATAAAGTATCACTGAAACTACGAAAGTCCAAATTGGCTAACTATGGCTATAGCAGCTACTAATTGTACAGCCTGTCATGGGTCATGCCAACTTGCCAAGCAAGCCTTCAGATTTTAGAAAAGACACCATTTCCACAAGAAAAGTTTGCTTTTATTGCCATAACCTTATCCACAGTGGACCTAGATTCTCTACTATCATAGCTGTAAGATATAGATAACGGTGGATTCCACATAGTTTTTAATTCATTTTAAGTAAAATTATGGTCAAAATTTCAAATTGGTCTCAAATGTATTGAGGTAAATTTCAAATTGATCTTAAATATTTTATCCATTTTAGATAAATCCTACAAATTTGATCGTAAATTTTCTTTTAGGATGCGACTAGAGAATGAACCCATCAAGAGTTAACACATAGTTTTAAACTCTTCACATTTAGACTTAAAATGAGATATGTATATGATTATATATATTCGCTTGTTTAACTATAAAATGAGCAACTCACTTTTGAAACTCAATTTGACCTAATTTGTTCACGGTCCCAACTAAATAAAAAAAATGTTTGTAAAAGACATACTCATAACTCTGAATTTGTCGCATTTGAACTTGAAACTTGAGAGATATGATTAGGTTGAGACCAATTGTTGAGAAAGGCAAAAACACTTTTGGTATCTCCAGAGTATAGAATCAGTTTCAGTTGTACCTCTAAATTAAAGTTTTTTGAGTCAATTTACACCCTCAATCTTTTCTTTTTTGTGTCAATTATACTCATAATTTTAATGTACAATTGATTTAAATATGAAACATTGGAGGTACAATTGACCTAAAAAAATTTGAGAGTACAACAAAAATTAATCTCATACTTTTTAGGTATCAAGAGTACTTTTGTCATCTGAGAAATTATGAAAATATATAGGACGAATCTGAAATAAATAAAACATTTAAGGTCATTTCAAAATCTACCCATACATTTGAGACTAATTTAAAATTGAGTAAACTCCCAAATTGGTCCCCGAATTATTGGATCGCTGACAGATTGGTCCCTGATTTATGGAAATTGACAAATAGGTCCCCAAATTTTACTAACGTTAGTCAAATTGGTCCCTGAAGCCGTTAACTGCTGACGTGGCACGTTAAGTGCCATGTCAGCAGTTGGAAAACTAAAAAAAAAAACCAACTGTGCGTGCCACATCAGCATTAATAATAAAAAAAATATTTCATTCAAATTTCAAATAGGTCCCTGAGTTATATTTTTATCTCATTATTCTCAATTTCCCCTCTTTTTCATCATCTTCATTCATTTTAGTCCCAAATCCTCAAAATAAAATTGTAAAATGTCCCAAAACTCTTCCAAACATTC
>QANZ01004136.1:51709-74815 GCA_003254925.1 Chamaecrista fasciculata
TAATCAAATTAACTATTTAACAATTAATATATTTAAACTTGTCTAACAAATTTAAATATTACAAATGTAGATTTTATTTAAGACAAGACTTCATGTCCTAAGACATTCAACTATGTCTTAAATTGTGTCACTAAGGTGACTCACGAATTAAACCCTAATTCGTGTCTCATTACAGTATCTTGATCCTGCTCATGTGTGACCCAGCAGGCCTCATGTGAAATTGGCACCAAGCCATCTCTACGACTCACAAGTCGAGAGCGGACTTTAGCAAGCCATCACGACTACCCAAAACACGTGAGTTATCGTTTTAACATCAACGACTTAACCTTAGTACCACCTTGTCATAATCCCTATTGTCACACGATATTTTGGTCATGGATAAGGCATGAGAAAGTCATCTTTGTAATCCAAACCATAACTTTCACTACAAGAAAAACGGTGATTAGAGACGGAAATTTTCGTCTCTAATTCGACGAAATCCGTCTCTAAATAAATTAGAGACAGAATTAGAGACGGAGCCAATTTCGTCTCTAAAGAGGGTGAACCTGAATTAGAGACGGAATTCCGTGTCAAAATCAGACACGGATTTTGTCCGCCTCTAAGTCCGTGTCCAATTAGAGGCGGAAAATTCCGCCTCTAATCCGTGGCTAATTTGCGACGAACATTTCTAACGCTAATTCTGTGTCTAAGTTGAGACAGAACGATCCGAGTCTAATTCCGCATCTAATTGGAGACGGAATTATCTGAGTCTGGTTCCGTGTCAAATTTAATCTTCCCGTGTCTGCACATTTACACAAAACACAATCTTAGAGACGGTAATTTCCGTCCCTAAATCCGTCTCTAAACCATTTTTTCTCAGTTTTAATGAAAAATTCATTTTTAATCCTTTTTTTTGTCATTCGATCCATAATCCAAATTAACATTTACAAATACAACATAATAACTACAAATCTAAATTACACAATAAAAATGTTAATCAAATTCATTCACATAATATCAGTATCCCACAAGGTCAGACAAAATAATCCTCCTGCAAAAATCTAAGGAGTACTTCAAACTATCTCAATAGTCTAAGGAGTTCATGAAGATGTTCAATTCCAACGTCAAATATATATGTATATATATAATCCCACAAGGTGAGACAAAATAAAATATTAGAGCTAGCTAGCTAGTGAGTGTTTTGCTACAAAAGTCATCTAATCAACTATATATCATTACCACTAGGTCCATGAACTGAGTTGCCACTTTGAGATGTGCTCCCGCCAGGTACATGTTGTCTAACTTGTCTAACTTCTTCTTCAAGTCGGTTCATGCGATCAGTCATCTCTAACATACTAGCTGACATATTCTCACATCTACGAATCAGCTCTTGTCTAAACTCAGAATTAATCCAAGATTGATCTTCAAGAACTTGTTGAAATCCTTGGCCCGGGGTGCGAATAATCTCATGTGCCTCTGATCCTATACCAAAGACACGTCCCTTTTTATTTTCCCCATCTACTGCCTCTAACCACAAGGCAGTTTCATCCTCAGGAGAGAGCTCCTCTCCATTGCCATCAATAGATAACTGAGCAAGCCTAGCGTCTTTGAGTCTAATATAATCCTCCTGCAAAAAAAAAAAAGATATATTTACAGCCAACAACAAACAAAACATTTGGCAAAAAAGAAAAAAATAACTAACGCCTTCAGTCATATTAATTAAAAACAAAAAATAGGACATGATAGTTTACCTGCTGTCATCCAACCAGACAACATGCCATATGCGGGATAGTCATTGATAGTCCACATAAGTGCCGCCCGCATTTGAAAGTTTTGCTTTAATGAAATATCATAGGTTGAAATGCCCTCATCCCATAATAATTTCAACTCATCTATCAACGGTTGAAGATAAACATCTATTTTATTTAGCTTTTGGATTTTTGGGACCGGGGATTATTAATGTCAAAAACATATACTCCTGTTTCATGCACATCCAAGGTGGAAGATTGTAAGGAGTGACGATTATAGGCCAACAAGAGTAAACTTTTCCTGTTTGTCCGTATGGAGAAAACCCATCAGTGCATAGTCCAAGCCTCACATTTTGTGGATCATTAGCAAAGCTAGGATGAGTTTGATCAAACACTTTCCATGCCTCTCCATCAGATGGATGACATAACACACCTGGCTCTCGATGGTTCTCAAAATGCCACCTCATTTCTTTAGCAATCACAGGTGAAGTAAATAACCTTTGGAGCAATCACAGGAAGGAACCACAATTGCTTTTCTGCAATGTTAACGGGTCCACGACTACTTCTTCTAACTTTGAATCTAGCACACCCGCAAAATTTACATTCAGTCAAATTTGCATCATTCTTATAGTATAACATACAACCATTCACACAACAATCAATCTTCTCATAATGCAAACCCAATTTTGAGACCATCTTCTTACAACTATATAAGTTTGGTGGCAATCGATGATCTTTTGGCAAGCACCTTCCCACCCACTTCAAGTTCTGTCATATCTTCACATCCCTTATATAAAGGAGATCTTGAAGCAACTATCATGTCATAAAAGGCTTGAAAATAGGCATCTGGAGGCTCCTCTAGATTTGGTTGAAAGCTAGGCTCTGCTGCATCCATCACCATTGTCTCATATTGATTGTACTGTCTATGGTAGTCTTCTGTAAACATAAGTTGAACCTTTACTGCTTGGGAACCTGTGGGCAATGGTTCTCCATGAGAAGTCCAATGAAAGTAATCTGGCAAAAGCCCATACCGATAAATATGGGTTTTCACCACATCAAGGATATCTATCTTCCTATTCTTACACTTTGCACACGGACACCTAATCATCCCCCCACCAGTGTATGTTGGCAAAGTACAAGCATATTTTAAGGACTCATCAACACCCTTCATAAAAGCATCAGTAAATTCTCGTCGTCCTGGAGCAATTTTATTATACATCGATTGTCTTCTTTCATGTTCATCCTTTCTTTGTAATCTATGCATACAAAATTTATTACAATGACATAGGAAGATAGATATAAAATTCTAAGTCCTATACTTTGTATAATATCAAGTTTCAATGACAACTAAAAAAACTAATAATAAATATGTCAAGGCATGTCCAACACTCTCCCAATAACATTTAGAATTCTAAGTCCTATGCCACAAGCAAAATATGATTAAACTTATATAATTTGTATAATATCAAGTTTCAATGACAACAAAAAGAACAAATAATAAATATGTCAATACATGTCCAGCACTCTCCCAATAACATTTAGAATTCTAAGTCTTATGCCACAAGCAAAATATGATTAAACTTATATACTTTATATAATATCAAGTTTCAATGACAACCAAAAAAACAAATAATAAATATGCCAATGCATGTCCAGCACTCTCCCAATAACATTTATAATTCTAAGTCCTATGCCACATGCAAAATATGATTAAACTTATCTAATTTGTATAATATCAAGTTTCAATGACAACCAAAAGAACAAATAATAAATATGTCAATGCATGTCCAGCACTCTCCCAATAACATTTATAATTCTAAGTCCTATGCCACAAGCAAAATATGATTAAACTTATATACTTTGTATAATATCAAGTTTCAATGACAACAAAAAGAACAAATATGCCAATGCATGTCCAGCACTCTCCCAATAACATTTAGAATTCTAAGTCCTATGCCACAAGCAAATATGATTACCAATATTTATCCAAGTTACAGAAAGTAAGAAAATCATACCTTACTTTCCAGCAAAATAATAAGTCAAAACAAGAGATTATCCTGCAAACAAATAAGTATATATAGAAAGATATTAAGCTATCAGATGTATACAAAAAGATATTAAGTACACCAATTGACATTCATCAATTTAATGGATCATAAATCTTGCTAGAAGAGAAGAATACATAGAAAATAAAATTCTGATTTTTCAGGTATTATTCACTTGGTAAATTTGCCAACTTTGGAAATTCATAATTTATTATAGGAAGCTCTGTAAATTCTGAATTTTTTATGGCTTATACATGAATATGTAATCTAAGTGTATACCAAATTTCAGAATAAAAGTCGATCATTTGGTCTCTCAAACATTAGCATATCAGAAACCCTCTGATATGGTATGACAGCAGGCCAGAAATGAGAAAATGCTTGCCAAAACCATATCTAATGTGGTCTAAATGGAATGAAATTTTCCAGATCAAGTATTTAGGGTCTTAGGTAGCTGCCAATAAAATTTTAGCCTTTAACTCACTCATTTGACCCGACAACATCCATGAGAAAATATAAGACCGTAAAATTTTTCTGTATAATTTTCTTTAACTTCAATTCAACAGAAATGGTATCTAACTAACTCCAAAATTAATGAAATTTGGCAGCCGCACACTTTCATATAACTAATTACATCATGCCAGTTTTCATGAATTTTGGATCTCATTAGAAACAACTTTCACATTTTCCTTTGCCCTTCACAGTTAAATACACATTTTCCTCAATTGAGGTTCAATATGCATAAACTTGAGTTTGGCCTTTTCCAACCATGATCATGCTTTGCAAAGACTTACAATGTTAATTAAAACTTGCCTGAACACCCTTTGTGACCAACTTCCTCTATTTCTCTATTTCATCTCTTTCTACCAAAGACATTCACTTTCCCTATTGACTCTTTTTATATCTAAGAAATACAAGAGTTTATTTGACAAGTTCATATAATTTATAACACAACTAATTACATCTCTGAACTATAAAATCTAACAAATCCATCCTTCAACTTTTTTCCAATATTCTCATATACCCCCTTCTTTTAATTTTTCTTCGTTTTGGACTAACCCCTTAAATCATGAAAGTAGACAACTAGTCTTATCCCTTCAACTGTAAAACCATTAACAAGTACCCCACTCAACTATATAAACTAGTAAATATATACATATATATATATATAAACTAGCAAGTTCAGCTTACCACAACGAAAAAAGCTACAAGCCAGCACACCAAGAGCAACAACAAACTTATAATATAGAGAATATATAGGGACCACATATGGAAAGAAGACAATCAATCAATATAGGGATCACATATGGAATATATATAATGTATATGCAGGGACCACAATGTATTTGGACTAACATGCCATTATTTTATATCATGTCCCACACACTCATATGATTTCACTTTTCATGCCATAGAAACATGAATCCCTAACCTCAATTATTCATAGAAAATAAACATGTGTTCCTTTTCTATCCCATTTACAGCACAAAGAACCACTGTGGTTTCAGCCTTTAGGACCCTCAAGTCTAAAAATCAATAAGAGACAAATCGCTAGCAGACAAAATGGGACACAAACAAATTAAAATAATAGAATAACAAGATCATCAATCTAGCATTTGAATATTTCATAGCATTCCTTTTACTGATTCAGAAAAACCGATTCATTCGAATATTTAATTAAAGCCACGTTGAGACAGAAAAACCTAAAATTTCAGTCCATCTCTTACCGATTCAGAAGCCACGTCGTCGTCGGCCACCTGGTCTCACCGTCATTGCCAGCCACCTGCTCTCACGTCGTCGCTGGACTGTGCGTGAAGAGAGACGATGAACTTTGGGGAAGACGAAGAAACTGTGCGCGAAAGAGAAGGGAGAACGCGAAGGAAATGTGCGCGAAGGTTCACTTAGGGTTTTTTTATTAGTTTTTTAAAGGTTTATTTTATTTCTTTATTTAAAAAAACAATTTATTACTTAGAGGCGGAAATTCTGAGTCTAAATCCGTCTCTAACTTTAAGATAAAAATTTCCAATTTTGAGACAGAAATTTCTGAGTCCAAATCTGTCTCTAAATTGGCGCAAAAATGGGAAAAAATGCCGCCAAAAAAATGAAATGTTTGCCACGGATTTGACACGGAATTAGATACGGATTCTTGAATTATTTTAGAGACGGAATTTGGCGTCTCTAAATCTGTCTCTAAAATCAGTGAACATTCCGGCACGGATTTGGGACAAATTTGGGACAAATTAGAGACGGAATTTGTTCCGCCTCTAATTTCTGCCTCTAATCTCCGTTTTTCTTGTAGTAATTTCAGTTTGGTCCTAAAATTATTTTTCACTCTTATCAACTTCCAAGAATCAGCCATGTCTACTCTGAGCTTCAATCCCACCAGAATCTGAACTCCCACCTTCAAATACTCCTCCAATTTGAGCACAAAATCCAAATCCCTAAGAATCCCATATGCGATTCCATCATTCCGCAGTCGTGTCGTCGAAAACCGCATCTTCTTTCTAGATCGACACAGATCTATCAGACACCGAACTTGGTTGAAGGCGACAAAGTTTTGAGTGGTTTCTTGTGTCAATGAGGAAAACGACGCTCACTAAGGAGGAGAAGATGAGAACTGACGGCAGTTGTTGTCTGAAGGGAGAGGAGACAGACAGAAAGAGGAAGAGAGGAGACAACGATGGTGGCTGTCCGCCGGTGTATGATGGCTCAGAGAGGCTTTCGGCGACTTCTGTGGTGGTGGAAGTTGAAGATGAATGACGGGGAGAGAGAGAGAGAGAGAGAGAGAGAGAGCAACCAGATAGAGAGAGAGGAAGGAGAGAGAGAGAAACCAGAGTGAGAGAGGAAGAAGAAGGTGCTTTTGTTTAAATTTGATTATGATTTTGATTTATTTTTTATTCTTACGTTTTGATCCAATTAATGCAAAAATTATTGAGAAAAATGTTCTTAATGCAAAAATTCAAAATTTTACGAGATAAAAATTGATTTTGGTTTTTTTTTAATAGAAAAATAGATGGAAAACGTTTGAGGGACCAACTGTGCCAAATTTTGGGAAACTAAGGGACCAATATAGAACGAAAAATAACTGAAGAACCAATTTAGAACATTGAGCATAACTGACGGACCAAAATAGGACCTTGGCCAAAAGAAAAAGAAAATTTTCATTCTTAATTATAAATTGGAGATAAATTTGTGGTTGAACTAAGAATAACGGTTAAAATTGCGATAAAATCACATTTTGGAGATCAAAACAGAAAAAATGTGAAAGTTTCAGAACAAAAATGAAATAAAAAATAGCTTTTATGGCCAAAATGAAACTTATTCCAAGTTTGAAAACCAAAAATGAGATTTTAACCTTTGAGTGGAAATCAGAGGACAAAATTGAAATAAAAAATAGTTGTTATGGCAATAATGAAACTTATTCCATAGTTTGAAAACCAAAAATGAGATTTTAACCTTTAAGTGGAAATCAACGACTAAGATGCAAGAGAAACCAACGATTAAGATGCAATAGAAATCGACGACTAAGATACAATGGAAATCGATGGCTAAGATTGCGCTACGTCAGCATTTTCTATTAAAATTAACGAGCCAAAAACACTTATACCTTAGTTTCTAAACGATACATATCACAGGTACCCAAAGTGAGACATTTTAAACCACACAGCAGTGATGTGAAATCGGGCCAAACCACAGATACGTTTTTTGTATTTTACCCTTTTAAAATTTTATAAAAAGTAAAAATACGTCAGGAGACACTCAAATTTCAGTCTTTAATTCCCTTGTCAATTTTAGTTATGTTATCCATTTAAATATAATATACAGCCATGGGAAGTAAAGTGCATATTTGATATACACTCTTTACCTAAGCAAAGGGAAATAGTCACGCCACGGCCTCATCCCCATCTTTTCAAAAGGGACATGTGATATACACCATTTACATAAGTAAAGAGTATAAACAACTTTAAGAAGGCACTTCACACCCATGAAAGCATATATCAAAGCAAATCATACTAGTCTCAACATTAAATGCGCGCGATGATCTTAGTATTTGATGCGCAGATTCTCAAGGCAGTTCCAAGAAGGCAAAACTGTGCTGGCTTGCTGGCCACAGTGTATTTTCGAGCAAAAGCACACTCGAAATGAACAAAAGGCCCCACGCCCTCACAAACAAAGAAAAACACATTTTATGCTCTCACCTACTCCCATCAGAAAAGCAAGAGACTTCACCCAGCAATCCGACCGTCAGCCGTCAAAGCCTGGCATGTCGGACATGACCGTTACTCCACGCGCTAAGCTCTGCAGCACAAGCGCCCTTCACCATCCAACTTATACCTCGTACAACTCCAGTCACAAGAGGACTAGAGGTATAAATAACCTCATACAACCCATAATAAGGTACGAGACTCGATATACTCAAAAACCCTAACACTCTACTATCAACTACTGACTCAAGCATTGGAGAAGAAACACAAGGACATCCCCTGTGGTTTCTTTCTTTACAGGTTCTGGCATCGTTAACCTGTGTCTGTACTCATACATCGTGAACTCAAGGTTAGATTTCTACTAATCTAACTTTGTAGTTTTCAATATTTATGACGGGTCGTGGATTGAAAGTGTTTGAATATGGGTATTGATCAATTGGGTCAATCCTACTAATTCCGTCGCTTTTGATAAATACTTTTGAGATCGAATAAAAGAAATGCTCCTCCATATTTATTTTTAAGTTCATTTTGGTCTAAAATGTTTAAAAAAATTTATATTAGTCCTAAATATTTCTATAGTTGTTAAATTTTGGTCCTAAAAATTGAATCTGGTCACATTTCTTTTAGCTCTTATTTCAAGTTCGAATGCGATGAACCCAGCGCTACATATTATTTGTGATGAGTACTTTATCTATTTAATGGGGGCTGTCAGTAAACAATGTCAAATCGAATCCTAAAGTGGATTGCTTGTGGTTCATAGTCAAACAAATGAAGTTCGTCATATATATCTATCTTATTTCAAGTTTGAATGCCTAACGAGTTCTTTTTTTGTCCGGTTGGAACTATTAGTGTGCAAATGAGGTCGAATAAGGTCTAGAAATCAATTAGGAACCAAAAAATTTGGTCTTATTAAACTCACGACATACTTTTAGACTCTGTTTAACTTTCTTTACTGATGATCCCAACAAGGTAGAAGAAGAACTCATTAAGAGTTATCCAAAGCTCCAAACTCGTCATACTTGTTTAATAGTGAAACGAACAACTTTCTTTTGAGACTCAATCTGATCTTGTTTGCTAATGATCCCAACTAGATCTAGAAATTATTTGTCAAATGCAAATTGTAGCTTTGAACTCGTCACACTCAGATTTGAAATGAGAGAAATATCACTACATTCATTAATTTAAGACCAAAGTTAAACAACTATGAAGACATTTAGAACTAATATTTTTTTTTGTTTTCTACAAGTATCTTCCATCAGAGACAATCATGTTCAAGACATTATCAGACACTAGATGTGTACACCTCCCCTAATGAGGATTCGAACCTTGATTTACCATTTGTGAGAGACTAGCCCCGTCCACTAAACTTAAATTCTAAAAGGCCAAAGTCCTATTTTGGTCCCCCAGTTATGCTCAGTGTTCCAAATTAGTCCCCCAGTTATTTTTCGTTCCATATTGGTCCCCCAGTTATTTAAAATTTGACAAAGTTGGTCCCTCTGACAGTTTCCATCCATTTTTCCGTTAAAAAAAAGATAAAATTGATTATCAACTCCTAAAAGTTTAAATTTTATGCATTAAAGACCTTTTTCTCTATAATAGAACCAAAATGTAAGAAAGAAGAAATACATGGGGATTTTAGTTTATTTTACACAAAAAAAAAACACTCAACCCTTCGCAAATCTTGGAGCTATCATCTATGGCGGCAGGACATTTCGCCGCCATAAACTTGAAACCCCTCTGTCTCTTCCACACCTCCGACCCTCTTCCCAAGGCGGCGTCGACGACGTCGTTGCTCTTTACGCCGTTAAGATCTTCCCGCCGTCGTCATTGTCACGGCACACTCCTCCGCTGTCAAACGCCGAGAATGACGACGAGCTTCACCGTCTGTGTGCTCATGGAGGATCCGGAAAAGGATTTCCAGATCGAAGCCGAAACCGCCGACGAAGACGCAGAGAAACCCTCCTCCACTAATAATTCCGTCGATTACGAAATTTTATCAGCTCGCATGGCAAAGAAATTTGCCAGGAAGAAATCCGAGAGGTTCACTTATCTCGTTGCTGTTGTCATGTCTAGCTTCGGGATTATGTCTATGGCTGTTATGGCCGTCTATTATCGATTCTCATGGAAAATGGAGGTACCTCCTGTTTTAATTTTCACATTGTTTGTAATTAATTTGCATCTGAAACTGAAATCTGTTGGGTAGGGGTGTTCATTGGGTTGGGCTAACCCGCCAACCCGCTAAAACCAACCCAACCCACTAGTTTGGGTTGGTTTGGGTTGAGCTGGCGGGTTGGTTTGGGTTCAAAAAGTTGAGCCCACTATGGTTTGGGTTGGGCTGCGGGTTTCAAGATTTTGAGCCCGCTCAACCCAAACCAACCCGCCGGCCCGCAAAAATATTAAATAAAAAATAAAATTAATTTTTATTTAGTTAAAATTCTATTTTAATATCACAAATAATATTATTTTTACAATTTGGTCAATTAATAAATTTTTATTCTCAATTTAGTCCATAAAAAACAAATTGAGAAGGACCAAATTAAAGAAAAAAAATTTAAGAGAGACCAAATTTTTTATAAAATAAATATATAAAAAATAAAAAAAACTAGTATGGGTCAACCCGCCAACCCAACCCAAACCAACCCGCCACTGTTTGATTTGGGTTGGTTTGGGTTGACTCAATTATTTTCTTTAGCCCAACCCAACCCAACCCGCCAAATACTTTAATGAGCCCGAACCCAACCCGCCCTAAACCCAACCCAACCCAGCCCGTGAACACCCCTACTGTTGGGGTTTTAAACTGAAACTGAACCATGTATTTCTTCTTTCTTACATTTTGGTTCTATTATAGAGAAAAAGGTCCTTAATGCATAAAATTTAAACTTTTAGGAGTTGATAATCAATTTTATCTTTTTTTTAACGGAAAAATGGATGGAAATTGTTAGAGGGACCAACTTTGTCAAATTTTACATAACTGGGGGACCAATATGGAACGAAAAATAACTGGGGGACTAATTTGGAACATTGAGCATAACTGGGGGACTAAAATAGGACTTTGGCCATTCTAAAATATCTTGAATCAAAATGCGTGCAAGATTTATATTTAATTTAGATCAATTTAAGCATTAATTCAACCATAACTTTTGAAATCAAATTAGATTTAAAATTGGACATGGTCAGGATCTTTGTTTAATTTGATGCATGGTTTGTATCTAACTCAACCTAGGATTGTTTTTATTATTAAGTATTTTTTTTACTGTACTAAATCATTTTTATATAAAAAAACTATTATCTTTTTTATCGATAAAATTCTAAAAAAATAATTTATTTCGACTTAACTGAATGGCCTAATTAAATTTATTAAAACCATGCAAAGTTTGGGATGTACTCGGAGTCGATGCCCAACCCGTAGCTAAAGAAGGTTAAAGATTTCCTTTCTAAGAGTTGTTTCAACTTTGAACATAGACACAGCACATACACAAGCAATTTTCAAAGATGGCTTAATCTTTTTCTTGTTGAAATTCTTCAAAATCAAATAGATCATCGTATAAGCACGCGCATTTTTCAGTTTCATGCACCAAGTATTATGAAATATCAAGTAAAGTCCAAAACCCTATATCTCGATACCTGTTGGCCAGCTAATGGCTACTA
This sequence comes from Chamaecrista fasciculata, assembly GCA_003254925.1. Classification (NCBI taxonomy): domain Eukaryota; kingdom Viridiplantae; phylum Streptophyta; class Magnoliopsida; order Fabales; family Fabaceae; genus Chamaecrista; species Chamaecrista fasciculata. Next base: position 63,332 of record QANZ01004136.1, read on the forward strand.
ATTGTACAGCACTACAGCCTGTCGTGAAAAATAATTGAAAAATTATATATATTATATATTATATATATATATCAAAAAATAGTAGTAACAAAGAGAAGAGGAAAAAAAAAGTGTAGTATTCAATCTGTAGATCATTTTGTAACATTATCCTTTTAGAAAGGACAGTTTGCTGTTTTTATTCTAACCTTATCCATTATATCATGGATCTAGATTCTCAGTACTATTTTCATTTTTATAGCTGTAAGATAGAGCCTTTTAATTTAATTTTTTAAAATTTATTATTTTTTCAAAAAAATTTAATGTTATTTTTATACTCAAATTTTTCTATGACTACAAGAATATAATATGGCCTTCACTTTTATATTTTTGTATAAGTAAAAAAAATCTAATTTAATAATTTTTTAATTGAATAATCAAATAATATAAAAACAATAAGTATTAGAGTGACATCAATAAAGGTTACTTTTGAGAGATTAACTAATGGAAAAAATTACATTTTTTACTCTAAAAGTTGATATCAATTTTAATTTCATCCCTAAAATTTATTACAATTCACTTTATTTATCAAGTATTAAATATAAATTTTTCTCTAAAATCAACTTTTTTTTTTATTATTGGATGTGCTTTGCTTTTTATTATTTTCAATTCTTAAATGGAGGCTGCAAGTAATAATTTAATATTGGCCTCCTGCCTCCCCACCAAAATTCAGTGCATGTGCGTTAGCACTTCAAGAAGGTCTGCGCATCATTTTGGTCAAAATCTTTGACTGTCACTACACTTTAGTACATTATCAAAAACTATTAGTAAACTAATAAATTGGTTCCTGGATTATTGGCTTGCTGACAGATCGGTCCACGAATTTAGGAAATTGACAAATAGGTCCCTGAATTTTTCTAACAAGTCAAATAGGTCTCCGAATTTTTCTAACGTTAGTCAAATAGGTCCCCGAATAACATGCACAGAAGGACCTATTTAACAAATGTTAGAAAAATTCGGAAACCTATTTGACTCGTTAGAAAAATTCGGGGACCTATTTGTCAATTTCCTAAATTCGGGGACCAATCTATCAGCGAGTTGATAATCCAAGGACCAATTTAGTAGTTCATTCCAAAAACTACCTATAAATAAATTCACATCATCATCTCCCATCATCACCAACCAATTACATCAAACACAAAACCCAATCTTAAACCATTCAATTCAAATCAAACCATGAAGATCCAACTTTTAGTATTATTCTTGGTCCTTCTCTTCGCTTTGACCAGAGCCGCCGTCACGGCGGCGCCGGAGGCGGTGGTGGACACATTCGGAAAGCCACTCCGAGTAGGTGCAAAATACTACGTGGAACAGCCTCCGTCAACCCCATACAACCGTACAGGCCTTAACGTTGGAGTGATAGGAGACAATTGCCCACGTGTCATTGTCGTTTCGCAAAGTAACACTGGTCTGATGGTGTCGTTTACTCCTATGGATCCCAAGAAAAGTGTCGTTCGCTTGTCTACAGATCTCAACGTTGCGTTTGATGAAGAGTCATTATGTGATGATCCTTATGTGTGGAAAGTTGACTATGATGGTTCCGAAAGGAAGTGGTTTGTGTACACTGGTGGTGCTATAGGCAAACCTGGACCCAAAACAGTGAAGAATTGGTTCAAGATTGAGAAATACGAAGATGGGTATAAGTTTGTTTACTGTCCAAGTGTGTGTAAGGAGTGTAAGGTTCAGTGTGAAGATATTGGGATGTATAAGAATGAGCCCACTGAATTTTTACGTCTTGGTCTGAGTAATAAGCCATACAAGGTTCAATTTGTACAGGCATGAATAGTTAACAAGCTAAGCAGCTAGCTACTTCATGTTCTGAAGGGAATAATTGTAATTTGGGTGAAAGGGTCGTTTTGGTCCTAAATGTATGTCATAATGTTTATTTTGGTCTATTATGCTTTAAAATGTTCACATTGGTCCTAAATATTAGTAAAATAATTCATTTTGGTTTTAAATATTGGTAAAATTGTTTCATTGTAGTCTCAAACTATTGAATTTTGTCGTATTTCTCTTGTGTCTCATTTAAAGTTTAAAGGACTTGTTAAGAGGAACTCGCTCATAGCTCTGAATTTGTCGCATTCGAATTTGAAACGAGGGACCAAATTGAGACCTTTGACAAAGTTATGGGACCAAAATTACAACATAAAAAGTTATGGGACCAAATTGAAACCTTTGCCAAAGTTATAGGACCAAAAGTGCACTTTAACAAAAAAAAAATGCAGACTATCTAATTCGCAAAAATTCAAAAAAAGCTGCGCATCATTTTCGTCATAAAATTTTGACTGCCACTACACTTTAGTCCCTATAAATAAATTCACATGATCACCTCCCATCACCAACCAATTACATAAAAAACAGCCCAATCTTTAAACCATGAAGATCCAACTTTTAGCAATATTATTAGGGTAAATTACACTTTGGTACCCTGTGGTTTGACCCTATTTCACTTTGGTACCCTGTGGTTTGAAACTTGACACTTTGGTACCCTGTGGTATTCTCCATTAACACTTTGGTACCCTTTAGGGCTATTTTGTAATTTTAACCATAACAAATTTTACAAAAATTACATATTGACCCCAAAAAAATTTTAAATTTTTCATTTGAGTCCCTATATAATATGTATCCAGGGACCTATTTGTAATTTTTTGAAAATTTTTTGGGGTCAATATGTAATTTTTGCAAAATTTGTTATGGTTAAAATTACAAAATAGCTCCAAAGGGTACCAAAGTGTTAATGGAGAATACCACAGGGTACCAAAGTGTCAAGTTTCAAAGCACAGGGTACCAAAGTGAAATAGGGTCAAACCACAGGGTACCAAAGTGTAATTTACCCAATTATATTATTATCAGTCCTTCACTTCGCCTCCGCCACTTTCACGGCGGCTCCGGCAGCCGTGGTGGACACATTCGGCAAGCCACTCCGAGTAGGTGCAAAATACTACGTGGAACAGCCTCCGTCAACCCCATACAACCGTACTGGCCTTAACGTTGGAATGATAGGAGGAGAATGCCCACGAGCCATTGTCGTTTCGGAATATAACACTGGTCTCATGGTGTCGTTTACTCCTGTGAACCCCAAGAAAGGTGTCGTTCGCTTGTCTACGGATCTCAATGTTGCGTTTGATAAGGAGTCATTTTGTGATGATCCCTATGTGTGGAAAGTTAACTATGATGCTTCCAAAAGAAAGTGGTTTTTGTACACTGGTGGTGCTATAGGCAAACCTGGACCTAAAACGGTGAAGAATTGGTTCAAGATTGAGAAATTCCATGATGGGTATAAGTTTGTGTATTGTCCAAATGTGTGTACAAAGTGTAAGGTTCAGTGTGAGGATATTGGGTTGTATAAGGAGGATCCCACCGGAGGATATCAACGTCTTGGTCTGAGTCATAAGCCTTACAAGGTTCAATTTGTACAGGCATGAAGTTAACGGAAAGTGGATCCTTTGCGGTCTAAATTTTAAGCACGTTGAAGAGAGAATGGAAGAGTTAGAGAGAGAAGTGTAGTGAAGTGTAGTCTCACTAATTTTTTTTTTTCTCTCTCTACACTGTATGAAAATGCACCAAAATCACACAAGAGAAGATCTGGCTCCAAGTTAACGTGCTAGCTACTTGTATGTGTGAAATAATCTACTTTAATTTTATTCCAAAGGGACTATATAGTTGGTTACCGATGCCTTGAGATATATTAACTCTCCGTTTGAATTGAATTATAATTAGATTGTAAAAAATTAGATTATTAAATGAAATGTTGTTTGGGTAATAGTTGATAAAAAGTGATTATTAGGTGTGAAATTATTTAAATATGTATGTAATGATTATAATTGGTAGATAGAGTATAAAAATTGATAAATTGTATACAAGAGAGAGTTGAAAAAATATATTTGGGAATTGTTAATAATATATGGTGAATGATTAATCAACTCTAATAGCATTTTTAATTTCATATTCAACTTCATCCTATGAAGTAAGACTTAATTTATCAATATTCTATTTTATTATTTCTCTATGACTGTATCACTTGTCACTTTCTATTATTTAATATTTTAATCAATTTGAATATTATTATCTCTTCAATTTCATTATTTTCTTACATACTTTTATATGTTTATAATTTTTTTTATCCAACTTATAAATTTTATCTTATAATATTGATAATATATGGAGAAAAATAGGCCGAAATTCATTTTAGTCTCTAATGCTTACCTAAAGTTTCATTTTGGTCCCTTTTTTTTTTTTGCTTTTCTTTGGCCTTTAATGTTTCCAAAAGTTTCATGATTGACCCCTAACTATTGAATGTGGTCATACTTCTCTCGTTTGTTGGTGACTCCAATTGGGTAAAGAAAATACTCGTAAAATTTAACAAGTAGCTCAGATTTCATTGCATTTGATGAGTTTAACACGAGAGAGATATAACCATATTCAATAGTTAGGAATCAATTATGAAACTTTTATGAAATATTAGAAACAAAAATGGAACAAAAAATATTAAGGATTAAAATGAAATTTTGAATAAATATAAAGGACCAAAGTAAGATTTTAGCCAATAAAAAATATATCTACCCCAACTAAAAATTCTGACTCGGCCCCTTGTGATAATATATTTCTTGTAGAGTTTGAGAGAGAAATGAAGAAGAAGAAAGAAAAAAATATGAATTTCACAAAATAAAAAAAAATATAATACTCTCATTTTCTTTTTCTCTCTCTTCTTTTCTCTTTCTTTCTCTCTCATATTGTAAAAAAATATAAAGAAAAGAATTCGGGAATATCTATTTCGAATAATATCCATATTATCCAATGATGATCTGAGCATTCCTTACATGTATGCATGCGCAGTTTTCAGTTTCACGTACCAAGTTGGCCAGCTAATAGCTACTAATTTTACAGCCTGTCATAAAGTCTTGCCAGTTGCCAAGCAAGTCTTTAAAGTTTAGTATTTCTTTCCTCTAACCTTATCCATTATAGACCTAGCTTCTCTCTACTATTTTTATTTAAGATAACGCAATTAAAAGATCCATAGATTAATTTTTGACAAAAAAGTTTAATTTAGTTATTTAATTTTAAATATTTCTTCAAAAATAAAATTTATTTTTTAACTTTATTTTTACATTCGAAGTTTATATGTATATAATCAATTTTATTTTTATATGGTTTCTAATATAAACCAAGATGTAATTTTTTTTATTTAAAAATTTTACATTAAATACCATAATTCAAGTAAATTTATTATTAATTCATTGAATAAAGTTATTATAAATGATAATATTGATTAAAATATAAAATTTTAAAGACCAAATTAACAATAAACAAATTTTAAAAATAAAATTGAAAACTAATATAAAATTTATAAAGTAAAAAAAATACTTTTATCAAAATTAATTAGTGATAACAATGTTTAAATGAACAAATTATAAACCACATCCTTATTTATCAAGTATTACATATAATTTCTCTGTAGAATCAGTTATTTTTTATTATTGGATGTACTTTTTCTTTGGCCAAAGCATCTTTTCGGTCTTCAAATTTTATACGAATTATCAATTTTATTCCCATTATTTTTTTGCGTTTAATTTTATCTCTAATATTTTAAATTTTGATTAATTTTATCATTTTCTCCTGAACTAAGCAATAATAATAGATACTACGTGGCTAATTTATTAAAAGAAGATGAAATATGTAGTTAATTTATTAAAAGAAGTTGATCAAAGTATAAAATTGACAAAAATATAAAATATTAAGAAGAAAATTGACTGTAAAAAAAATAAGTACGAAATTAATAATTAGTGTAAAAATTAGGGACCAAAAAAGTGTTTTGGCCATTTTTCTTTTCAATTCTTAAACAAAGAGTCAAAGACTGCGTGCGCCAATTCAAATACAATTTCCTTCAGCAAGAAAAAAATTTAATAATTTAAATATTAACGCCCCGACAAAAATTTAAAAATATCTGCTCAACATTTTCGTCAAAATCTTTGACTGCCACTACACTTTAGTCCCTATAAATAAATTCACATCATCATTCATCTCCCATCACCAACCAATTACATGAAACACAAAAACCCAATCTTTAAACCATGAAGATCCAACTTTTAGCCTTATTATCAGTCCTTCTTCTCTTCACCTTGACCACGGCGGCTCCGGCCGCCGTGGTTGACACTTTCGGCAAGCCACTCCGATCAGTAGGTGCCAAATACTACGTTCAACAACCTCCGTCAACCCCATACAACCGTACTGGTCTTGACGTTGGTATGATAGGAGGAGAATGCCCACGAGCCATTGTCGTTTCGGAAAGTAACACAGGTCTCATGGTGTCGTTTACTCCTGTAGATCCCAAAAAAGGTGTCGTTCGCTTGTCTACGGATCTCAACGTTGCGTTTGATACAGAGTCATTATGTGATGATCCTTATGTGTGGAAAGTTGACTATGATGATGCTTCCAAAAGAAAGTGGTTTGTGTACACTGGTGGTGCTATAGGCAAACCTGGAAGCCAAACAGTGAAGAATTGGTTCAAGATTGAGAAATACGAAGATGGGTATAAGTTTGTTTATTGTCCCAGTGTGTGTAAAGAGTGTAAGGTTCAGTGTGAGGATATTGGGTTGTATAAGGATGAGCCCACTCAATATCAACGTCTTGGTCTGAGTCATAAGCCATACAAGGTTCAATTTGTACAGGCATGAACTAGCTACTTCAGATTTTGCGTGTAGTGAATCATTGTAATTTGTCTGAAAATAATGTACTTTTATGTCAAGGGGACTATAGTTAAGTGGTTACCTTGCCTTGAGATATATTAAGAAATAAATAACCAATCGGTTATTGTTTAATTTCCTTTATTAAACAATTTGTGTGAAATAATCTAAATTTGATTTCATTGTTTTTAATTAATAATTTTTAATTAAATATGTGGTTAAGCTTTTGATAATGTCAAATTACTTAAAAAATGATCACGGGTCAAAAAAGTTTGTTAGTATTTCTTTTAAGATATACATTTCTTTTTGGAATAAAACGTGCAAATGCATTAAAAAGTTAAAAAACCATAAGAGTTCATACAGGAACGTAGAAACAGAACACATACAAAAGATGAGAAGAGAGAAGCAGCAACAAGAAAATACATAACACAATTAAAGAAAAAAACAAAACAATAGAGCAGTAGCTACGTAGATTTGTCACAGAGAGACTTTTGTTTTCTTCTGTCAACTTCCAAACCCCAAGGTCGTGAAGGAAGAGAAGACTTAAGACAAGAGGAAGTGTTTCAAAAATAGTGAGTTGAAATTGCAATTTTCTGTCATGATTTTCCAAAGCATTAGCACAAAAATTGGCTTCTCTCAAAATGTGATGTAGCTTCCAATCATCCAGTAAGGTGAGGAGGTATCAGTAATGGGAAATCATTTTATATAGAGGATGGTGAGTTAGAGAAACAGAGGACAGAACTTGTTGCTGTGAAGTGAGAGAATCAGTTTCAATAATGAGCTTCCTAATATTTAAAGATATAGCCAATTTTAATCCCTTCTTCATAATGCCCCATAATTCAGCTTATGGATGTTCCATATCCAATAAAGAGGATGAAACCAGAAACTTAGTTTCCATGACAAACCTTTAAATTTTCTCCTACACCAATAAGATTAGATTTCGTTGAAAACCCATATGCTCATTTGTCACAACAAACTCAAACAAAGTTGAATCGTGGTCTAAAATTTTTTAAATGACGCTACTCTAAGGGTTTTTCAAGTTTCATCATAAATAAGCACCAATCCAAAAATTAGTATGTTTTAAATGTTGATAATAACATGATGAACAAAACTCCTAGCCTAAACGAATTTCAGAAAACAAACCCAAAACAGTATATCAAATTGAAGTGTCAAGAATCATGAATTGAACCATAAAACTTTGTTTTGGTATTTTGCGATTTACAACAGTATTTTTTTGTTATTTCCAGCAATTAATACATGTTAAATACTTATATAGTAGCATGCAACAAAACCCCTAAATAGATTGTTCGAAATAAACATGCAAAAGTTCATATTTGAATCATCAAAATTGCAATATTCTAAGCTAGGTTCATAATCACTGATCTTTCAAGCACATATAGTTGCGATTTCTCAGCAATATAAACACATTAATCATCAAGACTTAGATCACTCAGAGTCACAAAACACTGATTGTGATACCATTTGATAGATTTAGACTAGTGGAAGAAATCTAAATCATATACCTGATATTAAGTTGAAATCCATCATCAATAATTGAGTTAATCAATCCTTGATTAATCTTGAAGTGCATAAAGGATGATTGAGAAAGGAGTAGGGAAGTGGCAACCTGCTAAGACAACTAATTTTGATGCACAAGTCCCAATAATCACCAATCTCACATATTTAAAAGGGAAAAATGGCTAGATTGTGGCCCTCTAAGGAATAATATTATTGGTCCTCTTCATCTTAATGAAGATAGTCGCCCCTTATCCTCTTTCCTGAATCAACATAGCAACATTGACATCTCTTCCATCTCTTTTGTCATGCCTCCTATCATTAAAAACCATATTTTAGGTACTCATTTTGACCTTACACACACCATCCCAGACACTATATCTTGGCCTTTAACTGGAAATGGTATCTTTACCTCTTCTTCGGCCTACCTTAGTCTCTTTAAAATTCTGCCCTAAAACCTATGCCATTTGGAATCTTCTTCATTCTTTTGACTCCAATCGCCACCTTCATTCTTTCAAGTTCTTTCAAGTTCTTTTGACCATTTTGGTTGGTCTTGACTGGATTTGGATGTGCAAGAATGACATTGTTTGGAAAGGTGCCAAAGTCCTCCCGTTGACGGTAATTAGGTTTATTTTATCTTATGTTGAGTCTTCTTACGTTGCTGTTTATAATCAGTTTCATCTTCCTTCTGTTAGCTAATCTTTTAACCCTACTCTTGATTTTAGTTTTTCTCATCTCATTGCTTCTTCGAGTCACAATCCAAACACCCCCACCGTTGATAGTCTGTCGGGGGATGTCTGTGATTATGATTCGTAATTACTCTCTTTGTACTCTGGTTCACCGCTTTTATATATATCAAAAAAATTTACAAAAACCTTAAAATATTTTTTTTTTTACTTTTATAGTTAGTTTTATTTGCCTACAAGGTGTTTTGATGAATTACTTGATTATTTTTTTTAGGGGTGTTCAGTGGGTTGGCCAACCTGCCAAAACCAACCCCACCCGCTAGAAAAGTTGAACCCGGTGTGGTTTCGGATGGGCTGTGGGTTTCAAGATTCTGAGCTCGCTCAACCCAACCCAACCCAACCCGCCGACCCACAAAAATATAAAATAAAAAATAATAATAATTTTTATTTAGTTAAAATTATATTTTAATATCACAAATAATATTATTTTTGCAATTTTCTCAATTCAAAAATTTTTATTCTCAGTTTAGTCCATCAAAAATAAACTTTAAAGGACTAACTAAATTAAAGAAAAAAATTTAAGAGAGACCAAATTTTTAATAAAATAAATATATTAAAAATAAAAAAATAGTATGGGCCAACCCGTTAACCCAACCCAATTCAACCCGCCACTGTTTGGTTTTGGTTGACTCAATTATTTTTTTTAACCCAACCCAACTCAATCCGCCATAAACCAACCTAACCCAACTCGTGAACACCCCTAATTTTTTTGATTTATTATAAATGTGCATTGTTTAATTCGCTATGCCACGGATGAGATCAACACATTTAAACAACACATTTAAAGTTTTAAAATTAATCAGGTAATAATAAATGAACAATCAACAAAAAAATGAAATATAAAATAAGCAAAAGCACTTTTTTTGACTTGAAATTTTATATCAGTTTTTAATTTTGTCCTCAATATTTGTTTATGGTCACTTTGTCTCCAAAGTTTTATATTTTAATTAATTTTATCATTTGGTCTAGTTTTATTCAAATGTTAATGACAAATTTTATGTGACTAATGACATATAATGTAAAATTTGTAGAAAAATAAACTTAAATTCTAATTCATATTGAAACGTATCATGAAATTTTATTAATTTATTAAAAGAAGTTAATAAAAGATAAAATCGACTATAATATAAAATTTTCAAAACAAAATTGTAAATAAAACATAACAATGGAGAAGAAATTGAAAATCAGTACAAAGTTCATAGAAAAATCTGCTCTTTTCTATACAATATTATGTATATTCTATTGAACTCAGAAGACTTTAATATATAGGCTAAAGTCCTATTTTGATCCCTCTGTTATGCCCATTGTTTCAAATAGGTCCCTCAGTTATTTTTTGTTCCATATTGGTCCCTCAGTTATTCAAAACTTGTCAAAGTTGGTCCTTCTAACATTTTTCATCCATTTTTCTGTTAAAAAAGAAGAAAAATAAGCTTCCATCCCCCAAAAGTTTTATTTTCTTATATTGAAGTCCTTTCATTTTTATAATAGGATCAAAATGTAAAAAAGAAAAATAAATTAAGACTTTAAGTGGATTTGCCGAAAAGTACAAACGTTTTCTCTCTCTCACTCTCTCTTCACCCACGATTTCTTCTCCACCACCTCCTCCCCTCCGCCGCTGCCGAATATCGTTCCTCCACCGCTGTTCCTCGAGCTTGTCCTCGCCTTCAGAATCGTCACCTCCTTCGCCTTAATTGTCAATCCCGGAATCGTCGTAAACCCTAGATTCAAATCCCCACCACCATCCGTCGAAATCGCAAAACTCGTCCCCCCAAAATACCACGCCATTTTGCTATTCGGATTCTTGATTTCAACCCTAGTCACAGTACTAGCATCTAGGTAGTCGTCGTCGGGCTTCACAGTGACGTTCAGCTTCGGGACTCGGAACGATTGGAGGTGAAAGACTGGGAGAAGCGGTTCGTAGACTAAGTAGATAAAAGCGACGGTGACCACGACGGCGACTATGAGGACGAGAATGAAGGTGCAGAAGATGCAGTAGGATCTCTGGCAACACCGTCGGCGACGCTTCTCGGCGCGAAGGGAGACTGGGAGTACGGGTTTCCGATAAACCGAAGGTTTGGATTTGGGTTGTTGAGGGGCGTTGGGTTGTTGAGGGTACAACTTGCCGGCGACGAGCTCGAGGAACGGCGGCGGAGGGGAGGAGGTGGTGGTGATGGAAGGGAACGACGGCGGAGGAGGGCAAATGGTGGTGGAGAAGAAACCATGGGTGAAGAGAGAGGGGGAGTGAGAGAGAGAAAACTTGTACTTTTGGGCAAATTCACTTAAAGTTTTAATTTATTTTTCTTTTTTATATTTTGATCCTATTATAAAAATGAAAGGACTTCAATATAAGAAAATAAAACTTTTGGAGGATGGAAGCTTATTTTTCCTCTTTTTTAACAGAAAAATGGATGAAAAACGTTAGAATGACCAACTTTGACAAGTTTTGAATAACTGAGGGACCAATATGGAACGAAAAATAACTGAGGGACCTATTTGGAACAATG
>QANZ01004136.1:75631-92783 GCA_003254925.1 Chamaecrista fasciculata
AGGCCCAGTTCGTTTCCGTTTTGATTATAATCTGTTTTGATTATAATCAAAATAAACACGTTCGTTTACGTTTTTTTCCTGATTCAATTATAATCATGATTCTTAAATAATCAAACACACTCAATTACACTTATACCCCTATACATAAACCTATAATTACCTATACTCTAATACATTCATTCTCCAATCACAAAGGACAAAATGGTCTTTTACCTCAATATTGGACCATTTTGGAAATACTCATTCTTGTGTTGGGCTAAATTGTTATTTTGTCCAAATAATTTAGGATTGAAATTCATATTTTAACCATTATTTTTCTTCTTCCTCCCCACTGTTCTCTCTCTCGTCCCATTCTCAGATTCCCATTCTCAGACAATGGGAATTCGATTTTCAGCTTCTGATTTGGGATTCCCCATTGTTGTGACTGAACTATCTGAAACACTGTGAGGATGTTGTTGTGATTTGGGAAGAAACCCAAAAGTCTGAAGACGAGGTGGCTCTGGTGGAGAATGAAGACGAGGTGTTCCTAAAATAATGTCGCCGAGAAGAGTGAAGTTTCGGAGAGTGAAAGAAGGGAAGTCGAAGGAGGCGGCGGCGGCGAGAACCGCCGTGGGGTTTGGGTTCAAGAATTGAAGAAATTGTAGTGCAAATTTCTTGGCCATTCGGTTTGAGATTTTTGCCTTCACAGTTGCGACACCGTGCAGGAGCAGAAGTTGCTCTGTAGAGACGTTGAACGATTCCATCCCTTCGACGTTTCAACTCATTGTCGAAATCCATGGAAGCCACTTCGATTGCGGTGTCGAGGAATTCGATTGAGAGAGAGAGAGGGGATGTGATTTGAAATCTCCGCAAGAAGCCATGAACAGACAAGGAGGAAAGGAAATTACGATACAGATTAGAAATTGGAGACGAAGGAAATAAGAAGCAGCTCAGATTTTTTGATGTCGATGAAAGGCTTCTGCAAGACGAGAGAGAGAGGGAGAGTGACGAGAGATGAGAGAGGGAGAGTGACGAGAGATGAGAGAAATAAGGTAAATTGCATTGTTTTTTCGGGTCCGGACAAGTTTTAAGTTTCTCTCTCATCTAATGCGAATCGGTGCACCGATTTGCTTCTCAGGTGCACCGAATAATCACACTGAAAGACAATTTAATCCTCGTTGGTGCACCGTTTCGTAGGCAAAAAATGAAACGGTGCACCGATTCGGAAAAACATCCCCCAACCAACTCACAAAAATAATCAAGATTTCACGTTTTTCAAGGCAAACAGTAACATTTTTGTTTTTTTTCACAACAACAATCACATCCAAACACACTTTTATTATAATCAAATCACACCTTACTTTTTCTAACTTTTTCTTCCATTTATACCCCTATACAATTTATCAATTTCCTTACTTTTTATCCACCTACCACAATCATTACATACCCATTTTAATAATTTCACACAAATAATCAACAATCATCCAAACACCACTACAAAAATAATCAAATTTGATTATAATCAAACCATGATTATAATCAAAACAGATTTTAAAAAAAACGGAAACCAAACCATGATTATAACCAAATTGAGAAAAACTGAGTACATATCATAACATTTTTGTTCACATAATAGATAAATGGTTGAAACTTATACGGTATGTTTGAATTGATAATTCAGAAGGAGATGGGAAAGGATATACGGGGAGATGTTCGGGGCTTCTTTCAATTTTTTGAAAAATTGATAACTAGAGAAGAAGAAAATGAAAAATTAACTTTTAGAGACTAAATTATATATTTCAATCTTTTAAATTAAAAAAGTATATTATTTAATCTATAAAAAAGATTAATAAATATATACTGTTTTAATCATTTAAAATCAAATTATATATTTTAAATTTTTAGAGATCGAGTTGTCAACTCAATAATCATCAAATTATTAATTTATTCGGAAATAAACAGAATGATCCATATATATATATATATATATATATATATGTCCCGCCAATGGTATGGGTTGAAATCCTTGACCGTTAAGTCTATTATTCCTTGGATTGGAACCACAAAAACAAGTATAAATTCACATGCATAATCCATGTTAAAACCAAATCAAACACACCTTTAAATTTTAATCAATCCAAATTTCCAAACCATGAAGCTCACACTAGTATCATCATTATTGTCCCTCGTGTTGGCCCTCATCACAATCTCACCACCACCACTCGCAACGGCGGCGCGTGAGTCACCAAACCCGGTGGTCGACACCCACCGGCAAGAATCTCCGACAAGAATCCAGCTATTACATCATTCCAGCACACTCCAATCATTACGCAGGGCTTGCGTTTGCTAGCATAGGACAAGAATGCCCACTTGACGTAGTAGAAGTTGATGGCTATTACGGCGTCCCAGTGTCGTTTTATAATGCAAACCTTAAAAAAGGTTTCGTTCGCACCTCCACTAATCTCAACATTGCATTCTCAACGTACACGAGTTGTCCTCAAACGACAGTGTGGAAGCTTGACGAAAACCACGATAATTTCGTCACAACTGGTGGCGTTATTGGAAACCCAGGATCAGAGACGATTAGGAATTGGTTCAAGATTGAAGAGTACGAAGAAAGTTACAAGGTTGTGTATTGTCCAAGAAATGTGTGCGCTTCTTGTAGCTTTCGGTGTCGAAACATTGGGATATATAATGATGGTAATGGTAACAAGCGTCTTGCTCTCACCGATGTGCCTTACAAAGTTCAATTTCTGAAACAGTAATAATGGTGTATTGTGTTTGTCATTTACATCTATGTTATGTACAAGTTCTCTTTAGAGTTCCTCAATATAATAAATAAAGAGAAAATTTATTATTTGGTATTTGAATTTGCACTAATTGATTAGTCTTTTAATAATTAAAATATATAATTCTCTCTCTAATTTATTGTAATCACCCATGATTTTAATTCAAGGTCAAATTCAGAAAACATAAATACAAATTCAGGGATTAAAAAGTATTACTTTAATTAGTTTAAATTTAAGACTATAAAGTACAAAATCAATTCGAATTTAGGGACTATATTGTCATATAATAATAAAGACCAAATTGTTTGATAATTAAAATATTTTAAGGACCATTATATATTTCAATTATTTAGATACTGATTCGTTGACTTCATATAAATTTAAAATTCAAATACAATAAGTTTTCTTGTAAATAAATGAGCAAGATTTTTCTCTTACTCAAATATGATGTGTACTGCAGAGATGAAGCTGGCATATGTATTCGCACCATATATTTGGTCAGTTATTTTGGAGCAAATAAATAATTTGGTCCATATATATGGTCATATATATTTTATTTCCAATTTTAATGTCATGAATTTAAGGTTATACGTTGTGATTTTACGAGTACTTTTTCTATTTAATTAGAGTTACTAATGAACAATATCAAATCAAACCCAAAAAATATATAGTTTGTTTCACTATATGAAATAAGGTTAATCATATTTCCTTTTGTTTCAGATCTGAATACATTAATTTTGAAATTATTTGTTAAATCTTAATTTTTTTAATTATCTAATTGTGACCGTTAACAAATAAGCTCAAATTGTCCTCTGAAAGTATATATAAAATCAATTTAAGGCTTTGACCTAAAAATAAATTTATTGTGGTCTCTGTATTATTCCCCTATCCTATCAAAATTTACAGGACTGGTGGACCCAACAAGATTGGAGAGGCGATATCAATATAGCTATTCGAGTAAAATAAAAACTTGCTTATTTATTCATTTATTTTGAAGAAAGCATGGGAACTATATGTAATACATACATATAGTTCCTAAAGAGTAAAGACAAACACACAGTACGTACACCATTATTAGTTGACCATTGAAATAAAATAAGGATATTTGAGAGGTTTGGTTTAGGTTTACGCCTGCTGAAATTGAACTTTGTAAGGCACATCAGTGAGAGCAAGACGTTGGTTACCATCGCCATCATAGTATATCCCGATATTTCGATGGGTTCCAACCCATATATACGATTGGCAGGATGGGTTCTTTTTTTTCCTTGGAAGTTAGCTTTAAAAGCATATTTGTGGACTTTTTTTGACTCATGAACTAGCTTTAAGAGGTTCTTTAATTTTAGGTCAAAATTTCAAATTGGTCTCAAACGTACGGAGTATACTACAAACTGGTGCTAAATGTTTCATTTGTTTTAGATTGATCCTACATGTTTTCTTAATTTCCAAAATACTGGATATGTGTGGTTATATATCTCTCTTGTATATTAAGTTCGAATGCAATGAATCATGAGTTATGAATTTATTTTGATGAGTACTTTCTCTATCTAATTAAAGTCGTCAACAAACAAAGTCAAATCGAATCTCAGCCCGAAAGTGCAGGTGACTCCTTTCACGATCAAACAAGCGAAACTGGTTATATATCTCTCGTTTCAAATCCGAATGCAACAAGTTCGAAATTATATATGTTTTATAACTCTTGAAAAGTTCTGTTTCTTTGTCCAGTTATGGCAATTAGCAAATAATATCAAATCACGTTCAGAAAGCAGGTTTGGATTCAATTTGTAAAATTATATAAACATATAACACTAATCTAAAATAAATAAAATATTTAGGATCAATTTAAAATCTATCCCATATATTCAGGACCAATTTAAAGTTTTGACCTTAATTTTAAATGTTTCAGTTCGACTGAAATTTGTGTACTCTAAAGGTCTCATCTGGCCAGTCCTTGCCAATAAGCGCTGCAATTAATTAATAATATAGTATTTGAGATCTTAAGTATTATAACATCTTATGACTGATGCCCCCTTTGTTTTGTTATAACGAAAAGGCCCATAATAGGCTTTACTTTAAGTTGGGCGAAAACAAATATTAGTTTATTTCTCTATTCTATCCAGCAAATTGTTTTTTTTCCATTTACTATGATCAAGAGGGAGGGAAATACCGAAATATATATGAAAAACTTCGAGTAAACTAACTTATCGGTCCCTGAATTTTGGACTCAGTGACAGATAGATCCTTGAATTTTACGTATTGTATTAGTCGATCCTCGAAATTTGCAAACGCCTAAATAATTGGTCCCTCCGTCATATTGGTGTTACAAAACAGCTGACGTGGCTATAACGGATGCTGATGTGTCCCGTTATGCGCTGACGTGTCCTGTTATAGCCACGTCAGATCCTGTTATGTTCAAAAAAAAAAAAATATGTGCCACGTCAACGACACCTAAGCATTTTCACACTGCACTTTTAGGTCCCTGACCCATTTTTATTTTATTATTCTCAATTCTCCTTCTTTTTCACCATCTTTATTCATTTTAGTCCCAAATTCTCAAAATAAAATTGTAAAGTGTCCCAAAATTCTTCCAAACATTTCAATTTAGTCCTTAAAAATATTAAAAACCTTAAAACCTAAACCCTAAAACCCTAAATCCCAAACCCCAAACTTTAAACCCCAAAACCCCAATCCCAAAAAAAAGTTTGAGTTAAACAATTAGGTCTTTGACTCATTTTTATTCCATTATTCTCAATTCTCCCTCCTTTTCATCATCTTCATTCATTTTAGTCCCAAATCCTCAAAATAAAATTGTAAAGTGTCCCAAAACTCTTTCAAAAATCCCAATTTAGTCCTTAAAAATATTAAAAACCCTAAACCCCTAAAACTTAATTTTTTTTTCATTTTCATCTTCATCCAATTTAATCCTAAAAAATATTAAAAACCCTAAACCCTAAATCCTAATTCCAGTATTTAGTGGGTTTTATTTTGAGTTGCAAGTCAGTCCCTGAAAATTATTTTATTAAATCAGAAATTAAAAAAAATCAATTTAGTCTCTAATTTTCAGTCCTTCGTCTTTCTAGATTTCAATTCTAGATCCAAATTTTCTCACTCATCGATTTTTGCTCACTTCCTTCGTCTTTCTAAATTTCAATTCCAGATCTCAGAAATCAGAGAGTGGCAAATGGTGATTTTTGTTTCGTCTTGTTCTTGTTGTTTTCTTGTTTCTTGTCTTCTTCATCCTCCATTCGCTGCCCAACACATTCTTGCGCTCTGTGCTTAAGTTTCTCAAACATGAGCTCGGGCTCGTGCTACATCACTCGGAGGACGTCCCCACACGACGGTCCCAGCACAGCTCACGTCACCGCGAAGCTGTGTGGACCGTCGCTCTGCGAAACCCGAACCACACTCGGGCCACCGAATAGATTATGGACTCCGTCGAGCGCCTTCTCGTAAGCCCCACCCAAGAACATTCCCAGATAGTACCTTCCTCCGCCATTCATGTAAAGGCAAGCTTGTTTCTCCACCTATAAACTTATCGATCTTCCCATCACTGTCACATCACATGTTAAATCTGATAAAATTCCCCTCGCTGATGGCCTCTCGTCTAAACGATGGATGGGTACGATGGGAAATAGTTGTTCAATGCCCCAGAAATCGGGAATTGAAGTGAATACAGAGAGATTAGCATGGTATGTGCGAACAGGGTCTGTGGCAATGGACGAATCTACAATGACGAACAGTGCGGGGGCTAACGGAGAAGGAGATGCCGCCAATGGAGATGAGATGGAGATGGAGATGGAGGAGACCTTGAATTTGAAGGATGAGTTTGAAGCCGGTCACCGGCAAAGAAGAAAGGGTGGTGGCGGCGATGGTAGGAAGATGAAGAAGAAGAAGAAAGAAAGAGAAGAAGTAGGAGTTGTGTGGTGGCGGCGGCGGCGGCGGTATGAACACGAAGAAGAAGAAGTAGGAGTTTAGGGTTCATGTTATGCAATTGTAAAGGGTTTAAGGATTAGAAAAAAATAAGGATTTATGTTAAATTGGAAAGATGAAGATGAAGATTGAAAAAAAAAAAAGTTTAAGGGGGGTTTAGTGATTTAGGGATTTAGGTTTTAGGGTTTGGGTTTTGGCCTTTTGGGGTTAAGGGTTTTAAATATTTTTAAGGATTAAATTAAATGAAGATGAAGATTAAAAAAAAATTAAGTTTTAGGGTTTTTAATATTTTTAAGTACTAAAATGAAATTTTTGGAAGAGTTTTGGGACACTTTATAATTTTATTTTGAGGATTTTGGACTAAAATGAATGAAGATGATGAAAAAAAGGGGGAATTGAGAATAATAAAATAAAAATGGGTCAGGGACCTAAAAGTGCAGTGTAAATTTGCTGAGGTGTCGCTATTTTTCTGACGTGTCACGTTATTTTTTATTTTTTTTAACATAACAGGATCTGACGTGGTCATAACAGGACTCATCAGCGCATATATAACGGGACACATCAGCGTCCGTTATGGCCACTTCATCTTTTTTGTAACGCCAATATGATGGAGGGACCAATTAGTTAAGCGTTTGCAAATTTCAGGGACCCGTTAGTACAATACATAAAATTCAGGGACCTATTTGTCACCGAGTTCAAAATTCAGGGATCGGGAAGTTAGTTTACTCGAAAAACTTCCTATATTTCTGATCCTTAAATACTTGTGGAGAAATTATAAGAAGTTGAATTCATAAAAAAAAAAAAAAAAAAATTCANAAAAAAAAAAAAGAATTCAAGTCTGTAGATGTTGTAGATTAATCAAAAGGGGTGATGATTTTTTTTAGTTTCACATTGTGAATTAATTCAAGTACAGGAAAACTTTTTCTTTTTGGTAAAATTAGTAATTCCATTAAAGCGAAAAAGCATCCAAAATCAGATTAATTACAACTCGAAAATAACAGAGAAGCAGCGAAAAACAGGAAAAGTACAAGAAAGAGAAATAGAGTACAAGTAGAACAACACAAAACAGAAAAACATAGAGAACAAGTATATTTGATTTTATTTTTCAAAAGAGTTTTTTGGTTTTGAAAATAAAAAAATTATGTGTATTTTTTGTTTTTTAAGACAGAAAATTGTTCCCGAAGAACAAAATCAAAAAGGCCCCAAAACTCTTCAACTTAGTAGGAGTGACGTTTTTTTTAAGCAAAATACCTCTTCGTGCCCCTAATGTTTGGGGTCAGTTTCAGTTATGCCTCTAACGTTTATTTTGTGTCAGTTATGCCCCTAACGTTTCACATTGGTGTCAATTATACTCTAACCTCAAATTTTTTTTTGGGCCAAAGTCTTATTTTGGTCACTCAAATTTTCTCAAAGTTCTGTTTTGATCCCTCAAATCAAAGAATCATCATCTTCACTACCACCACCACTACCACCATCAGAAGCACTGTTCACCCGCTGGAAAAACTCCATTTTCGCACCATCTTGAGCTTCGTTTTGTTCTCTTTCACAGGTTTTGATTACATGACACCATACAATTGATTTCATGTATTAATTTTTTAGATTGAACTAAAAAACACACAAAAGTTGAAGAACACGAACCAAAACGAACCCTAACTGGACCGTTCTGAAAAACTCAGAAAACCGAGCTTTTTCTTCGAGCTTTGTTTGGGGAAAATGATCCTTAGGTTCCAGAAATAAAACCCCAACAACTAATTTCAAGAAACATACACGGTTGAGCCAAAACCGAGCTTTTTCTTCAAACTTTGTTTTGGTCCATGTTCTTCGCCTTTTATGTGTTTTTTAGTTCAGTCTTAGAAATTAATACATGAAATCGATTGTATGGTGTCATGTAATCAAAACCCGTAAAAGAGATGAACAAAACGGAGCTCAGAATGGTGCGAAAATGGAGTTTTTCCAGCGGGTGAACAGTGCTTCCGATGGTGGTGGTGGTGGTGGTGGTGGTAGTGAAGATTCTTTGGTGGTGATTCTTTGAGTTGAGGGACCAAAACGAAACTTTGAGTAAATTTGAGAGACCAAAATAAGACTTTGGCCTAAGAAAAAATGAGGTTAGAGTATAATTGACACCAATGTGAAACTTGGGGGGCGTAACTGACACAAAATAAATGTTAGGGGCACCAAGAGGTCTTTTGCTTTTTTTTAATTTATTTATTACTAAAGGAAGTCTACAGGAAACATTTTTACTCTTAATTATTATAGGCTACTACATGAGATGGAAGCACAAATTAAAAATAGAGTACTATATATCGAAACAAGTATTTAGAATTTACGTAATCATTTAAGGTTGTGTTTAGATCAAGGTTTTAAAAATTAGATCATATATTGAACCGATTGAGGCATATCTACGATGAAATTGTCTTACTTCATAGCTACCTTTTTAAATAATTTAAAACTTGTCCAACATTTCCTTTTGTTGTATTAATTCCATCTAGTTATCAGCTTCTTCAATTTCTTGGAACTAATCGAGTAAGTTTTTATTTTTTTTTAAATATCCAACAAAATATATTAAATAAAAGTCAAACAACACTTATAAACGTTCAAAAATTTTAAAACTGAAATAACAAAATAAACATAAAACGTAATATTGTTAGTCAAAAAGGAAATCATCATCCCAAATGCAAATGTCATCAACTTCATCATAGGAGAAAAAGAAGAGTAAAAATTAGATATGGAGATCAGAAAACCACTAACAAGGCAGTTGAGCCAGATTTTTAAAAAAAAAACACCACCACTACAAAAGCGAAAAGAACACACCATACAAGGGGGACACAACTAGATATGAAAAAATCACCACTTAATAAAGGAGACTAAACAAGATTTGAGTTTATTTAGCTAAGAGGAAAAATAAATAAATAAAAGGAGTAAGGAGGAGTTGCAAATATAATGCAACTCCCCCTTAACAACGTTGTTAGTATAATATAAACTAAGAAGGGAGTTGAATTGGTTTATACAGTATTAGCACTTAATTTTTAAAATAATTTCTGGATGAAAAATTTAGGTATATAGAACCAAATGTTAGTATTATATAGAACCAACGTTGTTAGTATTATATTTTTTAAATAGAAAAGTAAGTACACAACAATTTATATAGGTTTAGATACACCAAGTGATTTGTGATTCTATATCTTGTCCTAAAACATAAGAGAGTTTTATCCAATATGGGTAACCACAATATAAAGTTGCTAACCTTCAAAAGCTTCACCTACAATATAATTAGGTTTTATAGTGAATAACTAAGCATAAACGTAGAAACAATAACCAAGTAACCAAACTTGGGCAACCCTATGAATGATAAAAAACAAATGCTCATATTCGATGGGTACTCCTAAATTTTATCCATTAATTTCAGGTACAGATATAGGTATAAGTAAAAATGAAGTGGGTCTTGGTACGAAAATTTACCTATTCAAAATAGCGGGTCTAAGGATAGAGATATCCTACTCGTTATAGTAGTTTTTAATTTTTTTTATTATATAAATAAATAAGTAAATAAATGTTAATATTAAATTATATTATATATAACTATAAAATTAAATAATATTATATAATATTATTGAGTTATATTTTATGTATGAAAACTACAAAGCTGGATTAGGGTAAATCTAACCTTGAGTTCACAGTAGAGGGCAGTTTCCGGCAAGTAGGGGTCGTCGGAACCTGCAAACGAGAATGCACAGGGGGTTCCCTGCGATTCTTCTCCGATGCTTAAGTTAGTGAGAGAAAGCTGGAGAGTTTGAATATTTTAGAGAGAGAGAGTCGTTACCTTAGAAAGGTCTCCCCCTTTTCCTTTTATCCTCCTTCCCTTTTGTCTCATGTTCGTACGAGGTCTCTCTCTGAGACGTTAGGGGTGTACTCGGGATGTGTGAGGAAAAGGGGGTTGGTGTAGGTTTCTGCTTTTGACGTGACAGCTATCACTGCCAGGGTACGGTGGGATTTCCAACCTTCTCTCCTGGTTGTCAGTGATAGCCAAGAGTGCTTTTCATGGTTTGGTCTGCGCGCAGGGGGCGTTTTAGTCCTTTTGCGTGTCCTTCTTGTCCTGTCACGTGCTTTCACGGATCCTAGCATTTAATGCCAATATCTTGGCATTAAATGCTTGAGTGTGGGAGGGGGAGCCTGCCTGGGTTGCCCCTCCGTCGGGTATCCTTTGTGTCCTTGGATAACAACTCCGAGGGGTCATTCCGAGGAGTGTATATCACTAGTCCCTCCGAAAGGTCCGAGGGGGAGTCCGCGCCGTCGGCTTCCGAGGGGTGATCCCGAGGGGTGTACATCACTAGTCCCTCCAAAAGGTCCGAGGGGGAGTCCGCGCCGTCGGCTTCCGAGGGGTGATTTCGGTTTCCGAATACCTTGAGTCTTCTGGACTTCTTTCCGTGGGAGCTGAAAAGTTTTGGGTGACACGTGGCGTGGGAAGCGAGAAATGTGTGGAGGAGGTTCTCCGGTTTCCCAAGTTGCTGACGTAGGCAGCGTCTTTTCAACTGCCTGCTTTATTTTTGAATTTTGTACGGCCCTTTATAAGTCACCATTTCCCTCTCTTCCCCAAATTTTCGCTTCCCACGATTTTTTCAGAGAGAAACCCAAAAGCCAGACCTCGAGCCAGTTACTACCAGCGACCATGGGGAAGTCTTTGAAGAAAGTTTCGTACCGCAAGGGGGAGAGGGGTGGTGCCTCGTCGTCGGTCCCTAGCGACGGAATTCCCGTCGCTCGTCATCTCGACCCCGTGACAGCTGTGAAGAGGGGGTACACAGTGACGGAGAGCAAAGACATGAAGGTTGGATGGGGGGGTCCTACCATGGAGCCTGACCTGTGGTGGAGCATACAATCGAAGCTGCTGCACGTGGAGGCTGACGGCGCCGAGGCTTTGAGCCGTGCTCGGGGTGTGATGGCCTGGGCGTCGCCACAGGGATTACCTTCCAATGTTCCAATCGACGAGAAAATCCAGCTGGAGAGATCAAAGTTCGCGGAGCCTGCTGAACTCGCGACTTTGAACGAGACATTCTTCGCTCCGGGTACTCCGATGAGGGCACTGGGGCATGTTGCCTGCCATATCAAAGAGGGCGTTGAGGGCTTCGGTAGTGAGAGGTACGGTTTTGCCCACGAAGGGGGTTTTTTGTTTAACGAATACGTTCTCCAGAATGTGGGAATAAGGTTCCCGTTCTCGGATTTCGAGATGGAGGTCCTAAATTACATGAACTGCGCACCGGCTCAACTGCATCCCAACTCGTGGCGGCTTCTCGCCATTCTCCAAAATGTGGCGGCGGCGCTGGAAGTGGAGCTGACCGCGAAGGTCTTGTTCTATGCCTACCGGGTGGAAAGCAAGAACGGCGGGTGGGTTAGTCTCCACTGCATGAACAAACCCGGCAGATATAGCGTACTGTCTGCCAATGTAAGCAGCGTGAAGAAGTGGACGAACTACCACTTCTTCGTTTCCTGGGAGCCCACTGACCGGCGTCCGTGGTATCTGGATGACGAGGGTTATCCTCGGTTTCCCCTGTCCTGGGCGGAGCCCATTGTCGGGCAGAGGGCGTTGGCAAGGGAGAGCTTGAGCCCCGAGGAGCATCGTGCCGCCAAGCGGCTGTTAACGGCGGCGAAGCAGGACGGCAACGACTACAAGACGTGGGGTAAGTGTCGATTGAATGACATTCTGTTTTTCCTTTTAGTTCTCTGCTTCTGAGTTTGCTTTGTCTGATTGTTCCGTGTCTGGCTTGTTGTACCAGTGATGCATCACCTCGGTTTCCGGGGACGGTTGGAGTATTTCACCAAGGCCACTTCCTGTTGTGGTAGCTTCGTGATACCAGCCTCCGAGGCCACCCTCCGCCTGCCCCTCCTCCCCCCGGCGGCTGCGGAGGGTGGTAGGGATGCTTCTCCCCCGAAGAAGAAGAAGAAGAGGGAAAGGACTGCTTCCACTGGAAGCCCACTCGGGAGGGGTGCCTCTCGGGCGGCGGAGAGGGGGGTGACTGTTGCAGCCGTTGTGGCCTCCACTACCATGGCGAGGCCCCTTGTACGTGGTTCTTCATCAGAGGAGGGTCCTCCCGTGAAGAGGCCCAAACTGATCCTTTATGAAGATGAGGATGAAGAGGAGGATCCGAGTGCAGTTCTGCAGCGGCGGGGGCCTTCGCAGTATTATTCCGCTTCGCGGGGGTCCTCAGATAGTCCAGCTGCCTTGGAGGGCACCACCGATGCCGGGGGGGATGCTGACGAGGGGGTGATAGAAGTCAATAGTGCCTCATCGTCTGGCGGAGGCTCTGGTGAATAGGATTTGCTGACTATAAGTCAGCTAGTGAGTCGGAGTGGTACGTCTGACACTCCAACAGTTGAGGAGGGAGGGGCCCCTCCACCGAACGTGCTGCCGCCCATTGAGGAAGTTGCATCCTCGTCGGAGGACGAAGACTTGCCAACCGGGGGGGGTACCCCACCATCTGAAGGTGAGAATTTGGTAGCCGAGGAAGACCCATCATCATCCGGGGAACCAGATTTGGGGGCCGGAGGGCACGTACCGTCACCTCCTCGGGAGGGGGGAGCCAACAGTCAAGCAGATGAGGCGGGTCCGGATGCTGGGACAGCTGCAACTCTGTCGGGGGAGTTGATTCCTCCGGTTGCTGGTGAGACTCCGTCGAATAGAGATGGGGTGGGTGAGGGGGCCCAGGCTACCGGGGTGGCTACAACTGTGCCCGGGGGGATTGTTCCTCCAGCTGGTGGCACGACTTCACCGCGTGAGGGCGAAGTTCCAGTTGGTGGAGAGAAGATTGCTCCGGGAGGGGGTAACAGCGGCTCTGACGCGGGACCGTCACGCGGGGTGGTGGCGGAACCCTTGGATATTTTGCACAATCGATACCCCGTGCCGGCTCCGAGGGGTGGAGTGTTGCCAGCAGACATCTTGGGCAGCAGCATCAACCCCTTCTTATTCATGGAGTCTTCCTGTACGCGGGCTGGCAAAGACTACATGGATGACATGGTGGCCAAGCTTCCTCGAGATGTTGCCGCCGATGCCCTTAAACACGGATTGGAGTCCTGTCGCCGGATAGCGGTGCTTTATCAGCAGTTCGAGGACATCCGGGGCAGAAACTCTATGCACAAGTCTCTGTTAGCTGAATCTGAAAAGAAGGTTGCTCTCTTGGAGGGGAGGGTGGCGGAGCTTACCGCCGAAAGGGGAGAATTGCTGAGGCAGCTGGAGGATGCTCGTGCTGTGGGGGCGTCAAAAGTTGACGAATTGTTGAGGGCCCAGTCGGAGGAGCATGGTAAAGAGTTGGAGCGTCTCGTGGGAAACTACGAGTCAGCGCTGGATAGTCTCCGAGGGGAGAAGTGTGCAGCGGAGAGTGCTCTGGCTTCCGAGCGAAGCATGCTTGGGACTCGCCTTGAGGAAGCCCGCGCTGAGAGGGAGGGAGCTACGCGGGTGGCTGCTGAGGAGCTAGCTGTCCAGCGGCGTCGCTGGGAGGCGGAGATGGATGCTCTCCGACGGGAGCACTCTGCTGCCATCAACGAGCTGAAGCGTGACCACGAAGCCGCCGTGGGCCGGATGGCAACGACTCACAGCATGTCACTTGACGCCATGACCAGGAGACTAGAGGAGACCCTGGAAAATGAGAGGGCCCAACTCCAGTGGGAGGGGAAGTGTTTCTATGAGAAAGGTTTCATCAACGGGGTGAGGCAAGTGGTTCACTTCTATCCGGAGGCTGCTCGGAGTGTGGATGAGGTACATCCCATGCGGGAGGTGGCCAACGGCGTGATTGTTGACCGGGTCCGTCCCCTGGAGAAATGTCCGGAACGCCCTGCTGATCCAATGGAGAGAGGGGAATCCTCGAGTGGCAAGTTGGACGTGGGGAGGATGCTGCTCGGCGTGCTGGTGAACGTTCCAAGTGCTCCCACAACCACTACGGGTGCCTCTCCATCCCACCAGGGAGGAAGACCTGGGCTAGGTTTGTTTGGTGAGGAGGGTGATGGGGAAGACGGAAGTGATGCTCCTCCGAAGGGTCCCGAGCCTACTGACTGTTCAACCGACGACTACCTTGTAGATGAGCCGGTGCTGCCGCCGGGGGGTGTGTGAATGTTATTCGTTGTAAACACTTGTAACCCCCTTCCCCGTTCTTGATGTAATGTATTTTGTAAATTTATAAATTGATGACTTTGTACATGATATTTGTCTATATAAAATGTACTGCTGGCGCTAGGTGCCATTTCTGTGTTTTGCTTATGTTATATCGTATACGAATATATTGTAACGACTTGTTACTGTGTGAGTCACGTTGTTTACTTCATGAGTTTGCCCGTGACGTGGCTAGCCGGAGCAGGTAACTCTGACCTGCAGAGCGTTGGAGCTCAAGTGTCCGAGGCGTAGGGGAGGCGTCCCTCCCTGCCTGCGTAGAGGACCGAAGGCCCATTTAATCGTTCATAAATAGAAAGATAAAAAGGGAGGAAAACAGCAGTAAGAAGAAACATGAATTTCATTAAACTTTGAGAAAAGTTACATGAGTACTGTCATGGAGACAGATATTTCTTTAACTTAGCTATGTTCCATGGGTTTGGGAGATGGTTCCCACCCATAGTCTCTAGGCGGTAGGCTCCTCCTGGGAGTGCTTCATAAATCCGATACGGACCCTCCCAGTTGGGTCCCAGTTTGCCTTCCGAGGGGTTGACCCTGTTGTTGGCGACTTCCCTCAGGACCAGGTCTCCGACGTGCAATGTACGTTTTTTGACCTTGGTGTTGAAGTAGTTCGCTATCCTCTGCTTGTATGCAGCCATCCGGATCAATGCTGTCTCCCTCATTTCCTCAGAGATGTCTAAGGATGCCTGGCGCTGGGCCTGGTTCTGCTGCTCCTCATAGTAGAGGACTCTATCGGAGGTTGCTCCGATTTCAGCGGGGATCATGGCTTCGCAGCCGTAGGCCAGAGCATAGGGGGTTTCCTTGGTTGCCGTTTGTTTTGTGACGCGGTAGGACCACAAAACCGAAGGCAATTCGTCTACCCATCGCCCCTTGGCGTTGTCCAGGCGCTTTTTTAATCCCTTGAGGATGATTCTGTTAGCCAGCTCCGTTTGCCCATTTGTGGCGGGGTGCTCCACGGATGTGGTCTTCAGCCTCATGTGGTAACTTTCGCAGAATTCTCGGAACTGCTGGCTGATGAATTGGCGCCCATTGTCTGTTATGAGAGTGTGTGGGATGCCAAATCGAGTTATTATATTCTTTGTGACGAACTTGATGATTGCCGCCGAGGTGATAGATGCCACGGGCTCTGCCTCTACCCACTTGGTGAAGTGGTCGACGGCGACTATCAAGAACTTCCGTTGGTTGGTGGCCTGTGGAAATGGCCCCAGGATGTCTATGCCCCAAATGTCAAAAGGCCACGGAGCCTGCAGGGGATGCATATCCTCTGCCGGCGTGTGTATGAGGTTTCCGTGGCGTTGGCACTTGTCACATGTCTTGACTAGTTGATCCGCGTCCTTAATGATGCCCGGCCAGTAGAAGCCGGCTTGCAGCGTTTTTCTTTTCAGGGCTGCCGGGGCCTGGTGGGAGCCACATACTCCGGCGTGCAGCTCACGGAGGATGTAGTTTGCCTCCTCCGGGGGTACGCACTTCAGCGATGGGGACGAAAATCCCTTTTTGTAAAGCGTTTCGCCGGATAGGAAGTACCGTGCAGCTCTCCTGGTCAAGTTTCTCGCTTCTGCTCGGTCGGCGGGGAGGGTGCCATCCTTGAGGTAGGCCACAATAGGCGTCATCCAGGTGGATACCCCATCGATCTGATTCACTTCCTCCTCGTTGATGGAGGGTTGTTCGAGAGTGGTGCAGATGATGGAGTCTCTGCCGGCCTTGCTGGGCTTATTTGCCAGCTTCGCTAACTTGTCGGCGCGGGAGTTCTGATCCCGGGGGACGTGTCGGAATTCGACTTTTCGAAACTTGGCTGCTAGACGCCGCGCTTTGGCGTGATACTTGAGGATGGTTTCCTCTTTGGCCTCGAACTCTCCTTTCATTTGCTGGACCACCAGTTGTGAGTCACTGTTGACCGTTAGCTCCTGGGCGTTGACTGTTAGTGCCAACTCCAAGGCAGCTAGGAGAGCCTCGTATTCAGCCTGGTTATTGGTGGCGGGGAAGCGTATCTCAATGGATTGCTCAATAACCATGCCGTCCGGTGCTTCTAGGATGACTCCGGCCCCTTTTGACTTGCTGGAGGAGGCACCATCTACGTGTATTATCCATGTGCTGTTGAGTGCTTCTGGCGAGGTCATCTCAGCGACAAAGTCCGCTAAGGCCTGCCCCTTGATGGCTCTGCGGGGTTGGAACATGAGTCCGAATTCCGAGAGTTCAATGGCCCAGTAAGATAGCCGTCCGGCGACGTCGGGCTGGTGGATTGTTGGGAATCCTAGGCGCCAAGGGCAGCGGAAGCAAAAATAAAATTAAAAAAAAAACGCCTAGG
>QANZ01004163.1:0-39650 GCA_003254925.1 Chamaecrista fasciculata
TAATTTATCTCTATAAATTAATCAAAAATACATATGTTCAAAAACCACATAAATAAAATGATTGGCCCTAGGGCACAATCTCCATCACTTTATATATAGTCTTATGTTGTATGTTTGAGGCATTCGAAGTTTGTATGTTCAGTAAGAGTATATGTGAGAAAGTGTGCAAGTACTCCCTGTTCTCTGTAAACCCCCAGCCTCTTGTAAGTCTTCTATATAAATAAACCTCTATTTCTATAATGTTTTATGAGTTCATATAATTTTTTTGTTAAAAGAGAATATCATCATATTAATCGTATTATCGAAAACCATTGGAAAGATATTAGTATTCTATCTAAATATTTATTTAAAAACGAAATTTCTTATTTAGAAGGAAACTATTTTATTATAGATATATCTCCTAATATACATATACATCATAAGAAATTTTTAGATCATTTAAATAGATTACAGAGCAGCAAGAATTATTATAGTATTATTGCTAATAAAACTCAGACTACATTATACCTCCTTTCACGAGCATAAACCCTGGGCCAAATTGGTATCAGAGCCATGACAAGCAATTGTGAGCTGTAAACCCAGACATAATTGTGGTTGGCATTCTTGGAAACTCTCACTCATGACCCTGGTCCAAAGTGAGGCTCTCCGTCCAAGGATGTAGAAAGACTTTGGTAGGTACCTTTAATTAGACTATTGGTAGCCGTGAGAGCGGTGCACACGTTGGTCAGCCATGGTGGTCCCGGCAGCAAGTCCCTAGGATGGTCAGTGAGGCTGTTGGTCAGCCTGGTGGTCCCGTGGCCAATGGGGATTATTATATATATATATATATGCACCACTTAATAAATTTTTATATAATGAAAGAGTTATGAATTATTGTTGTTCTATTTTTATTTTATTATAAGAAAATAATTGATAATATAAGATTTGAGAATTTTGGAAAAAGGTATTTTCTCAATGGAATTATATTCATAAGTGGATTTAATGATTATTGTATATGGTTAAAACCAATTTAATTATATATGATTATTGATCACTTTAATGATATTTTGTTTATAAAAAAAATTGTGATTGATATAAGTGGCATGAAGTAAATACAATTTTGTCAAATATATTACTTAATATTTTTTAATTCTTTATCATTGTAAATATAGTGGAAAAAAATAATTTAGATATCTTAATGATGATATATTTAATATCGACATGGTTATATTCAAAGAAGTGAATTATATATATTTTTAATTTATATTATGTTTGATCATGTGAAACTAGAGCATCACATCACATAAAAAATGATACAATAATCAATTAAAAGAAAATAGGTCAAAATGCAAATTTGGTCTCATATTTATTGTTGAGTTCCTAATTTGGTCTTATATCTTTTTTTTGTTACACTTTTTGTCTCATATCTTTGGGTCAGTTCCTAATTTAGTCTAATATTTTTTTTTGTTGCAGATTTGATCTCATATTTTTGGGTAATTGTAGAATTGGTCATATATCTTTGGGTTAGGTGCAGAAGTGGTCTCGTATCTTTACAAAAGGATCAACTAAAACTTGATCATTTTATAAAGATATGGGATCAATTCTGCAACTTGACCAAAAGATATGAGACCAAAAATGATATGGGATCAAATTGGGGCATTTTGCAAAGATATAGAATCAAAATTGCAACGAAAAAAGAAACAGGACCAAATTAGGAACTTAGGAAAAGATATGAAACCAAATTTAAACTTTGACCAAGAAAATACAATAAAAGAGAGCATCATCAAATATTAGTAAATTAGACATTGTGTGAACTCTAAAGCTATAAATTGGTGTAAAAAAACATAGAAGATGACCAATTGATAGTATGTTATTTCCTCACTAGCCACGAGATTCCGACCCCCCACAAAATCTGGAAAAAATTTAGAATTGGAATGGGCCTCAACGAATTTGAACTTGTTTCTGGCTGGCCATTAATAAGAAACTACTCACTAATATGGAATGTTACAAGTGAGGTTTAATTGAGGATGCCAATTACCCTTGCTATCATGTTGCATATGAGACTCTTACTCATGCTCTTCGGGCTTGGAGGATTTTGGACAACCCCACCTTGCATAGTACTTTCATAGTACTTTCTTTCAAGGCAATATTGCTTAGTAGATGGAAGGCTACTTTGTGTCTAATTGCGGTTGTGCTTCCTTTAAGATCCGTCAGTGGAAGATTGAATTTGGAGTTGCCCTTTGGTGTATTTGGAGAGCCAAAATTCGTTTCATTTTAACTCATGAAGGGTGTGGGCTTAGCAATTGCATGGAAATTATATGTTTTCATGTTAGAGAGATCATGCACAATAATAGTAAGCTTTAGATGCTCATGTTGGGAAGGAAGGGGGTTTTTATTGGTTGGATTTTTCCCAAAGATGATTGGGTTAAGCTCAATATGCATGGGGTCTGCTTTCATGGTGGAATTAATACTGTGTGTGGCGGGGTCATCGAAGATGGGGGAGATGGATCACTAGTTTATTCAAATACCTTGTGGTAATATAAATTCAGAAAAGATCGACGCCTCATAAGAAGGTCTGCCATATGGGTGTTTGGTACAGGTGGGCGCTATCAGGGTGTCTTCCTCCTGGAGTAACAATAGAGTAATCGCCGAAGGAACCCAAGGCGCCAAATCATCCACCACAGTCAACGATACAACAATATCTCAGAATCAGGGCCACCACATCAGCATAACAATAACTTCGCGTTGATGGGCATTAAGTGTTAACAATCAAAATCTTCATCCATCAATGCAGAGAGAGAATCTCCTTCAACCAAGGGAATTCTCATAAGTTCTTTTGACTATATAAGGAAGGAGAACACATAAAAAAAAGTACGCAATATCACATTGTTACACTCACCAATTCTCTTATTCTCGTCCCCCGGGTCAAAACCTGATTCATCATCTTGGAAGTGGTTCAATTCTCATGGTAGAATTGTGAATCATTTTGATCGATTTAGAAATTATTTAGCGCCATCATATGCAGAAGATTTGGGTTGACGATGACTCCTTTATTATTGTCAACCTCTTCAAAGTAAGGAGTCCTTCGAATAAACCTTACAGAGTGAGCTTGTTAGGAGAACTTAATTATTGTGCTCGAAGGCGAGGACGATCCATACATAAGTCATACTCATAAAGAAGGCAATAGGATGGCCGACAAGTTGATAAATGACGATTTTGAAGGAGACTAGCATTTTTATAAACTGCCCTCCTAATTGCTTTAATCTCTTGATAGACGACCTTGGTGGAGTTTCTTTACCAAAAATGATTTTTTTTGTAATTTGTTTTTGCTTTGTGTTTTTTCTCATTTTATCCAATATAAAAAATACTTAGTGATATACACTCTTCATAATTACAAGAAAAATTAGTTAGAAAGTATCCCTCAGTACTCCACGCCCAAAAGATATAGCCACAGTAGGAAAACAAGCCACACCATAATTAATGTGGTGATTCCAAGCATTAAATACGATGATCTTGACATTTAATGTGGAGTTCCTCGTGACAACTCCGGAAAGGTAAAACCAGCCAAGCTACAATGTACTTTCTCGAGAAAAGCGAGTCACAGTGACTCAAAGTGTTTCCTCGCCCCTGGGTGCGGAGCAGGTCACATTTATTGCATTCACCTACATTGTTTAAAGTTATCAGGAAACAACCACGACAATCTGTATGTTAGCCGTCAAACTTTAACATCATAGATGTGACCCCTGACACACGCGTTGCATACCCTAGCCATGTGTCTGTCGACATCCTGAACATACCTTGTACCACTCGTAACCGAAGAACTCCTTGAAGTATAAATAACACCGCAGACTTCCTAATAAAGATAATGATTTTCTATCTACGTAACTCCACATATCCTAAAACACCCAACTGACTTAACCGTCAGAGGAGAATCACATGGACCTGTACTTCTTACCCAAGCTCATATACTTAGAACTCAAGGTAAGGCCTCACTCGATTCTACTTTGTAGTTTTCACTTAGAATTATATTTTTTTGGGTAAATTGCAGTTTGGTACCCTGTGGTTAGGGGCGATTCCACTTTGGTACCACCCTGAAAGAAAATTTTTTGCAATTTGGTGCCCCGTGGTTTGCTCCGTTAGCGAATTGGTCCCCTGTGCTTTATTTACGTTAGGATTTAACGGAAAATGTGATTGTGACTACGTTAAAATGTCAAAAACCTCCCAACAAGTCTTCTCTTATGCGTTTAAGTCCTTTCCCTTTATTAAAATGGATCAAAACATAAAGAAAATAGAAACTAAATGGTACATTATGTAATTTTAGTGTTGAGTTGAAATTAATTATAAAAGGGTCTTTAGAATTCTAATATTACAAAATTTTCTTCTTTTCATAAGATTTCTTTTGAATAGGTCCTGATTTAATTACACTTTAATCCCAAAAGTTTATAATCTTTATCAAAATAATCCTTAGAACCTCAAAAGACAAATGAGCATCTATGATTTATCAAAAACTTCCCGTATTCAACTACGAAAAGCTGAAATTTTCATTCAAGTACACTACAAACAAATCAAAACCACCAATTTTTTCCAAAATCAAGCCCCACAAATCAAAAACCCTCTCAACAACAAAATCAACATCATCAAGAACCAATTTCTTCATACCCTAAAGAATCAAAATTCAAAACTAAAGAATTTAATTAATTAAGATGAGCACAACAAGGAGAGGCTTGGATAAACCACAATCTCGCGTGTCCTCCAATGCTCAATCTCTCACTCTTAATCCCTCCTTTCATCTTTCTCGATCTCCACCCATCAAAATCACCGCCTCGCCGGAAAGTCGACGACGTCGTTTGTTGGTGGCTCACGTCGTTGAAGAGAGTCAAGAAAGTTCCGAGCCTGAACCTGGAAATGCCGATCAAACCCTATCGGAATCGGAGGAGCAACAGCCACCGGCGTCACAGCCCTCCGCCGCCGCCGATAAGAGCGGCGAGCTTATAGATTTAGCGTCGGAACTGAAGAAGGCAATGGAGGAGAGGAAAGAGAAGGAAGCGGATAACCTATGGAGCGGAGTGGCGGCGAAGATAAAGGAGATAGAATGGCTGGCGTTTGGGAAGGTATTGAGCACTACTGGTGTCGTTATTAGTGTAATCCTAGGGTCCAGTGTCGTTTTGATCACGGTGAATGCCGTTGTGGCGGAACTCTCTGATCGTGTATTTGCGGGCAAAGGGGTTCAGGATTTCTTCAGCTGAACCTGAGACTGAGGGAGTGAAGATGGAGGAACATCATTTCTTGGTTTGAAATTTCAGTGACTATCTCACTAAACCTTCAATTGAAGTAGCTGTTCAATTATGTATGTCAACATTTAAAATTTTGATGTTACTAGTGGAGATTGTGGTTTATCCAAGCCCTCCTTGTTGTGCTCATCTTAATTAATTGAATTTTTTAATTTTTAATTTTGATTCCTTAGGGTCTAAAGAAATTGATTATTGATGATGTTGATTTTATTGTTGAGAGGGTTTTTGATTTTTGGGGCTTGATTTTGGAAAAAAATTAGTGGTTTTGATTTGTTTGTAGTGTACTTAAATGAAAATTTCAGCTTCTGATAGTTGAATATGAGAATTTTTTGATAAATTATAGATGCTCATTTGTCTTTTATGGTTCTAAAGATTATTTTGATAAAGATTATAAACTTTTGTGATTAAAGTATAATTAAATCAGGACCTATTCAAAAGAAATCTTATGAAAAGTAGAAAATTCTGTAATATTAGAATTCTAAAGACCATTTTATAATTAATTTCAACTCAACAGTAAAATTACATAATGTACCCTTTAGTTTCTATTTTCTTTATGTTTTGATCCATTTTAGTAAAGGGAAATGACTTAAACGCATAAGAGAAGACTTGTTGGGAGGTTTTTGACATTTTAACGTGGTCACAATCATATTTGCCGTTAAATCCTAACGGAAATAAAGCACAGGGGACCAATTCGCTAAGGAGCAAACCACGGGGCACCAAATTACAAAAATTTTTCTTTCAGGGTACCAAAGTGGAACCGCCTTTAACCACAGGGTACCAAACTGCAATTTACCCTATTTTTTTTTTTGCCTGTACTTAGAATTAATTTAGAATGAACAACTTTTTAATATTAAATAAAATGTGAATAAGTTTAAAAATAAAAACATTAATCTTTCAATATTTCATTCATGCTAAAAAGATGTGTGAATGATTATGAAAAGAATGAGCAAAAATTAAAATTAGAAATATTAATATGTAATAGTATAGAAGAAAAGAGGAAGACAAAAACATGACAGGAATAGCACCAATTCCACCAAAGCACACGCACATCCAAATTCCGAAAATCACATTTATATTCGTTTCGTTTGATCAAAAAAAAAAAAATTTATATTCGTTTCGCAAAATCGAATTCCATTTTCCGGAGAGTCCAGCCAGCCAGCCACTGCTCTATGCGCCTCCATCGTCTTCTTCCTAAGCTAGGGTTTCTAGGGTTTACAGAAGCTCTTTTCTCATTCTCCGACGCTTTCCGAGCTGGATTTCGTCTCCTTTCTCTCGCGAATCTCTATGCGCCGCTGGTTGAGCGGCTTTGTTGATTAGCTCACCACACACTCTCTCCCTCCCTCAATTTCCCCGATCGTAGAGCTTCCACCGAAGTATACGTTTCTTCTTCGCGTTGCGTATGGTCGTCTTGTCTGAATGATCGTCTGCAGGTCGGTTTTGTTGATTAAGGGTTTTGGATTTGGATGGCATTGGGGGATTTAATGGCATCTCGGTTTTCGCAATCCCCGGTCATGGTGGTCTCGAACCACCTGGACAATTGTGTGTCATCATCTCCTGAAGATAGTGATTTGGGCTCGCAGAGAAGAGATTCAGAGGCTGCGAGCACTAGTTGCGGGAATGCCATGGTATCTGCCACAACAAGCATGGCGTATTTGCCTCAGACTGTTGTGTTATGTGAGCTTCGACACGAGGCATTTGAGGCCTCTGTGCCCACTAGTCTGTCTGAGAGTGGGGTGGTCTCAAAATGGCGACTTAAGGACAGAGTAAGATTCTACCGTTAAGTTCATTACTATTTGTTCTGTCCGGGTAGAATTTTAGTATGAATGAATAAGAAACATTTTTTTCATCTTAATTGCTCATTTGACCACTCATTGTTGGAGGGGGCATTCGATTTTATCATTTGTGGACATCTTTGAGCATCTCTAGGCCATTTGCGTTATGTTCCTGATGGTTAACGTTTAACTTATCATATTAATGGTGGTGCTATGGCAACTTTTGTAATGGGCGTGCAAATGATTTTGTGGAAGGCAAGACAATTCAATCATTTATTACAGTCATGAACTTATGATCAATGTCGTGCATAGGCATGACATACTTGTGAGGATGCTGTATACTAGGATTCCATCGGTTGATATCAAATTTCTTTAATTAAAAAAAATATAAGCATATTAGTATGCACCGGGAAGTGCGGGGGGTTTCGTAAAGAGTAAGTTTGTTGTGGAGGTTTTATTTGGCCTACAAACTGAGAATAAATTGTATAAACTTTGCCGGCTGATAAGATTTCCTACAATTACTTGAAGCCATTCTGATTCCTCAAATGAGGCAGGCTAAACATTATAACACTAGCTTCTTTAAAAGGGTGGGAATTTTTTTTTGAATGATTAAGGCGTCCGAGGCTGCTCGAATCATTTGATGTAGTTAACACCTTGCTCTTATTTATTATTGTTTAAAATTTAGGGTTACCTTCTTTTACACTCTAAGATTTTGTTTTAGTGGAGTTGGAATAATGAAATAAGTACAGTACAGTAGTCAACAGATGGCTATTGGAGCAGAACAGATCATGGGAAGTTCCTGAGCTTCTGCTATTTCCTGGCATTTGAACCTTGTAAACTTTTTTAGATATAAAAGAACTCATAGAGTTCCTTATCAACCTTTTTAGAAATATGTAATTTTATCAACTTGTTGAAAAAAGAAGAAAAAGTTGATACAGTGCCATAGATACTCATTTACAAACATAAAAATATAAATAAGCATGTTTGCTTTTTAGTTGGCTGTTTTTGAAACTAGCAACCTTTGCTTTCTCCAGGTTTTGCAAAATTAATTTGTGGCTAAGTGTTTATAAGCATCTGATTAAGTGAAGGGAAAACTGAAAGCCACCACCTACATTAGTGGATTCCTTAAATCTCTTGATTTTTATTTGCCAATATTGATGGTTTTACTAACTTATTTCTCCTATTTATGTTTTATATGCTAGCGTTTTTTTTTGGGGTGGGGAGTGGGGTGGTGGTGGTGGAGTGTAGGGCTGGGCTTCTACAGTTTAAGTATCTTAGATTTCCACCTTATTTGGAAATGGATGTAATAGGGAGAGAAAGGTTTACTGACACTGGATGCTTGATAACTCCTAATTGCTGTAGTTTCTCTAAAAGAATGTTTTCTTTCTGCTTTGATTTTGATGTTCTAGACAGTCTTGAAAATGTCTATACATGTTATGCTTACTATGAAGTCTGCTTTAATTTAACTCCTGATTTTATGGTGCAGATGAAGACGGGATGTGTAGCCCTAGTATTATGTTTAAACATTAGTGTCGATCCACCTGATGTAATTAAGATATCTCCCTGTGCCAGAATGGAGTGCTGGATAGGTCTCTTTTTACCCATGTGATCTCTTTTTGTTTTCGGTTTTTATTTTCTCTAGTTTGTACAGTAATTTTCATCTTGGCTTTGAGATTTTAGGCATCTTTGTGGTTCTCCAATAATATTTGGAGATAACTTTTGGTTCTGGATATTATTATTTTTATTGTTTCTCTTTCTATTTGCTTGTCCTAAAACTTCTGCTTGTTTTTGTAAGTTCTCGTTTCTAATCAGTCTAAACTGGTAATTGTCAATGACGTCAATGCTGTCTTTAGCAGTAAGGCAGATGCTTATGTTCCTTCTTTGCACTTCTGCTGTAGTTGGGTTATGATCAATACTCGTTCTTTTGGCATCACTCTAGTTCTTTAGTTGTAGCACATTTATTTCAAACCAAGTTATCTTGTGTTATCTGTATGCTTCTTGTTTCTTAATGATTAATTGTAGATAAATTGTTTGAAATTGGATATATGTGATCTGGCACAATATATTATTTATGGATAGTCTGAACCGAATAAAAATATTTTTCTCTGTGTCTCTAATAATTTTATTTTGAAACGTCATAATGCATAATTTTGTTGCAAAGGAAATCAATACCAGTGATCAAACTGTAGATAATTACAATTGGGAGGATGATACAAGTGAACTTTGGTTCAGTACTATGCATTTAGATGGAAACCAACTAAACACTATGGTCTTTGGAATTTATCGGAAATATATAGTTTCTCATGGAGGAGATCTGATTCTTTCTTATCCAATTTTGATCTTTCTCCTTGCTATAGATCCTTTTTCTATGGCACCACAAAAAGCACTGGAATCGATTGGGAAAAACTTGAGTAGTCAGTATGAAAGGTGGCAACCAAAGGTGGGAACATATAACGAATAAACCTCATCTCTCATGTTACCTTTTGAAGTTGATTAATCTATTAACGTTATGGGCATATTGACAGGCTCGCTATAAGTATCAGCTTGATCCGACAGTGGATGAAGTGAAGAAACTTTGTATCACATGTCGTAAATATGCAAAGATGGAAAGAGTTTTATTCCATTACAATGGACATGGCGTGCCCAAGCCAACTGCCAACGGTGAAATTTGGGTATTCAATAAGGTCAAATTCTTCCTTTTAATCCTTGATTTTGGATAAATATTTAATAGATCACGTTGCCCTTGTTTGCTTGGAAATAGTGATGTAAGAGTAGTAGATTGGGATGGAAATTGATATGATGCGGTCTTCAAAAGTTATGCAGTATGTCTATTACACAATGTTATTCTTTTGCAGTTCCTTCATCCCATAAATAAAGTCTAGTTTGTTTATTAGTGAGCAAAATTGAAAAGGCATAAAATGGGTGGATTTATGATGAGGAATGACAAACATCATACACTGTCTCAATAAAAGGTTACAGAGGGTAGGCAAAAATAATGACCTGAAATGTTACTTCTAATTGGTAAAAGACATGCTGGATTTTAAAAATAGATGTACACATCTTAATGACATATTAAAGTTTTCATCTGACTTTTTTTCTCCCTTGTATGTCTTTTTCCGCTTTACCACCTTCAATATGGCTATGAGCCTACAAGTTTTTTCTTAGTATTAAACAAATCTACATACTGAAAACTAGTACAGTAACATGTAAGCTCTTTAAATTGTCTCACATTTTAAATTAAGTTGTTTATTTAAGCATCTTCCTCATATATGTTTCTTGGACTTGCTCACCAAAATAAATTGTCTAACCCAAGTGGAAAAAGAAGAGGGGAAGGAGAGAATTGAAAGAATGAGAGATGGAGGAAGTAGAAATGAGAGAGAAGGCAGAGGCAATCAGGCAATTAGTAGTTTAATATGTTTTTGATAAATGGAAAATAAAGTTAAAATAATCCTTATGTTGGCAAACCAAAATCATTCTAATTCTACTATAATATGAAGAAAAATTTCCTGATGACTAGAATCCAAAATAAGTAATCAACCTCTAAATGAGGTAATCTATCGTTCTGAATAAAAGAACTACATAATATTATGTACCTACGCTCTCTGACCTCCATCAATTCATGCAGAGTTATACACAGTATATACCCTTACCGATCAGTGACCTCGACTCCTGGTTGAAGACACCGTCAATATATGTGTTTGACTGCTCTGCAGCTGGGATGATTGTCAATGCATTCATTAAGGTACTCATGCAGTGCCATAGCTATTATTGATGTGTTTTGAGAAAGCTACAAAGATGTGGGAACTGATTTTGTCATTTGTTGGACTGTCAAAATGGTTGGTAGCTTCACGAATGGAGTGCTCCTAGCTCTTCTGGGTCCATCAGGGATTGCATTCTGCTTGCAGCATGTGAAGAACATGAGACTTTGCCTCAGAATGCAGAATTTCCTGCTGATGTGTTTACATCTTGCCTTACAACGCCTATTAAGACGGCTTTACGATGGTGATGCATTTCTCCATATTTTTATTTCTTTAGTTATCCCATAAACTTTTCTGTTACTTATATCTTTAATAAGGATAAGTTGACCTTACTGTTTTTACTATGATACTGCATTACTCATGGAATCATCTCTTCCTTTTTATTTAGATATATATATGTGATTTTTTTTTTCTTATTTTATTTGCTTTCCAGATTGATTTACTACTTTTCTCACTTTGTTCTTCATTATTTCTTACTGCTCACCAGTAACTTCTTAATTGTTTTGATCTTCACTATTCTGTATAGTGATCTTCACTATTCTGTATAGTTTTATAAATCATAGAATTGAGGGTACTCCATTTGATTGTAGACTGGCTCTTCACTGGTTTTATTGTTACTTATTGCTGCTCCTCTTTATATTTAGGTGGGAGAACTTTATTGTATTTAGTTACTCTTTCTGCTTAACTGTTTTGCATATTGTTTAGGTTGTTGTGTGGGGAAGATCTTACCCTCTTTGTATATCTTTCTATCCATATTGTTATAGACACTTGTCATTCATCTTCTTAGAATTTCCTTTCATAAAGAAAAAAAAACATTATTGTCCTTCACCGTATTCATCAAATTCAATTTAAGAGTTCCTTTTTTTCCCCTTAATGGTTCAGAACAAAAAAAGGAAAACTCTTAAAAGGGAGGAGAGGGAAAGAGTAAAAGAGAGAAGTCTAGAAAGAGCAGAGGGGCAGGAGAGGAATTAGTCCAAAGCTAGAGTAAATGCACTGACAGTTTAGTTAATTAGTTCACAGCTTTTGTTGGTTTTCTTTCTTTTTTGTTTTCTTCTTTTTTTTTATGTTTATCTACTTTGTTGTCATGGTGGTTTAGCACTTTAGTCTATATGTTTCTTATTGGGGTAATGTTTTAACAGCTTTAAAGTCTTTTTCCTTTAATAATCTTGTTTAAGTATTGATTGTATGGATTTTGGGAATTTTCTTTTCTTGTTTGGCGTTGTTTGATGGCCTTTGCAATTCAACTTAGGAACCAAGGTTTTGCAACTGTTTTTTGCCAGTTGAGCAAGTTTTCACTTTTCATTAATCACTCTTGATGACATGAAGATTGGAAAGTACCTCATATGATGTATTAATGGTCTTGGTAATGGACTCTTGAGGGAGATGGATTTTTCCCTTTTCTCTCTGATTGATTCTCTTTTGCTTGTTCTCTTTGCTAGTTCTGAAGGTTATGCTTCTGTATCCTTGCTGATAAACATTCCTACTGGATGTTTGCCCTCTTCAGACATGAATGAGCTAAGAAATATGGACTTGATTTCTGAGAGGAGGAGGAAGTTTCTTTTGCCATTCGTTCTATGTACTGGACTGATGTAGCATAGCATCTGTTTCTTTGCAATTTCTTGATTGAATAAGTTCTTGGCTTTTGTCTATCTTCCAATAAAGCAAAACAAATCAAAATAGTGATACAACTATCTGGTCATAAGTAGCTGCCCCTCTGCCATGATAAAATTAGATTCAGCTACAGTTTCTAGAATTCACTTCAAGGGTCAGAGAGTAAACATTGAACCTGATAAATTTGTTTGTTTTTTTTTTCATGTTTTACTATCTATTGGACAATATGATGTCAGTTACTGGGTTTGAACATATGTGCCACCTGATTCTTATAAATGGGTTATGGATGGTAACTGATGCTTAATCTGTACACTTGTGTTGACTTTGTATTATAAACCTGCTTTTGTATAACTTGCTGTTTTTTCTAATTTTTTAATATTTAAAAGATACTTATTATATCTGTTAATTAATTATGTCGTTATTTGTTTCCTAGGTTTTGCACCCGTTCGTTGCTTCGTGAGTCTCTAGATTATTCACTTATTGATAAGATCCCTGGCCGACCAAATGACCGGAAGACACTGTTGGGTGAATTGAATTGGATCTTCACTGCAGTAACTGACACAATTGCTTGGAATGTTCTCCCTCATGGTAGGTCCCAACCATTCCAGCTACTGCTGTGCGGCACTCATTTACTTAGTGCAGCATATCTATTTAACCAGCTGTTCATCTATTAAATTTATTGGTGTCTTAGTATCATAATTTTATGTTGTCCCAAAGATCTTTTTCAGAGACTCTTCAGACAAGATCTGCTTGTTGCTAGTCTATTCCGAAATTTTCTACTTGCTGAGAGAATTATGCGATCTGCAAATTGCTCTCCTGTCTCTCACCCAATGTTACCGTCAACCCATCAGCATCATATGTGGTATCTATCTATCCATCTATCCTGGAGGATAACTTTCATGTTACCATAATGTCTAGTGACTATTAAATATTATTATTTTTAATTCATGCTGCAGGGATGCGTGGGACATGGCTGCTGAACTTTGCCTCTCTCAACTCGCCTCATTGGTTGAGGATCCTAACGCAGAATTTCAGGTATCCTGAAGTTTTGTTATACTAAGGAAAAGTTTACTTTGGGTAATGCATATTATATGATAAAAGGGAAAAAATGACAGGGAAAAAAAAAGACTCCAATATTAAAGCATGATGAAAATTATTTGAAATTGATTACTCTTGATCATAATGAGGCTTACTTGGTGATATATATATATATATATATATATATTTTTTTTTTTCTTTTTTCAGCCTAGTACGTTTTTCACTGAGCAGTTAACAGCTTTTGAGGTATGGCTTGACCATGGTTCTGAACATAAGAAACCTCCAGAGCAGTTGCCTATAGTTCTTCAGGTGCGATGCATGTCTTGGTCTATGTTACCTTTGGAACCGAAATATTGGTTCCTAATTCTTTTGTTGTGTAGGTTGCCTGATTTTTACTAAATCAGCTGACAGGAGCTGTTAATTAGGTTCTGGTGGGTAAAGATTAAACTAGGCATTTTTTTTTTTCCCCGGGTGGGAATTGTTTCATTTTGGTTGATGATCATTATCCTGATGGAGACCTCAAAAAATGTGTTTTTATTGTTAGTTTCTATTCTATTAGCAATCTTTTTTTAAGGTTTGGTTTGATCATTTGTCACTGGAGCCAGAAGTAGTTTCATATTTATTCTGGGTTGTTTCTTTTACATGATAAATCACATGGTGAATTTATCTCATTCATTTTCCATTTCAGTTAAGTAATTATACTGTAGTTTGTTGTATGGTACTAAGTAAATTTGTGTATAGTGTATCTTTCTATGATTTGTCTTGGATGCTTCAAAATATATCTTCTAAATTGATTTTCATGTGTTTTGGAGTATTATTTGTTTTCTCTCAAGCAAAAGCAATTCCTCTTTTACAGGTGTATATTCTGTGATTTTATTTTTCTGTCCTTTGCATTAATCTTTGCATCCATTGACCGTAGGCTTTTTGGTTTCAGGTTTTGCTCAGTCAATGCCATCGATTTCGGGCTCTAGTACTCCTTGGAAGGTTCCTTGATATGGGGTCATGGGCTGTAGAACTGGTAACTACTCTCCACCCAATTAGATTATTGCCTTTTGTTGCAACAGTCTTTTCTATGTATTAAATGATTATGTACCATCACTTGATACCTATTTTTTCTTTATAGGCATTGTCTGTTGGAATATTTCCTTATGTTTTGAAGCTATTGCAAACAACAACACCAGAGCTTCGTCAAATTCTTGTTTTCATATGGACGAAAATTCTTGCTCTTGATAAGGTACATCTGGAGGAGTTAATTATTGTCCAGATTAGCAGATCTATGTAATACAAGTGGCATAATTTTGCTGATATGATGCATGTATTAAACTCTGTTATTTTTTCAAGCTTTACTTTGATAGTTACGAATTATGATCCATTATTGGCTCCTCTTGCACTTTATTTATATTGTCTATATACACTTCTTTAAGAGTTTGGAAAGGTGCTGGCATGGTACTTAATCCACTTCCTTCAGGGGAAGAGGTTCAAAAGATAGTTCCTGGTTTCTCAATATCTCGGTCAAAAAGAATATGCCGTCTTAATTTTTGTTATGTTCTTAGTTATGCACAGAAGCCTTGCAGGAAGAGGAGTTGAAAGATAATGGAGGAAAGGAAAAGACAGATAGAGCGAGAGAAATGCTAAGAGTTAAGAAGATTAAAGGACTACAGGGAGAAATCATAGAGAAAATTGACAAAATAGGGTCTTTCACCCAAAATAAACAGTCTATCAAAATTCTAATATTTGGGAAATTAAATTCTTCCAGTTTCTAGAATTTGTACCTCTGATTGCCTCTCTTAATTTATCCAAACTCTTAATTGCTGATAGGTGCTTGCTTATATCATAAAATCAATACCTTATAATTAAACAAATATTATATATTTTTTGTAATCGCTATCTCTTTGGTTTTCTTCATGCTATATTGTATAAGCTCTGCATGTTGCTTTTTGACTCTGTCACCCTTCAATTAATTTTTTCCTTTGTTGGGTTGTAGTCATGTCAGGTTGATCTAGTCAAGGATGGAGGTCATATATATTTCATCAAGTTTCTTGATAGCATGGAAGCATATCCAGAACAACGCGCAATGGCTGCCTTTGTGTTGGCTGTAATTGTGGATGGGCACAGACGAGGCCAAGAAGCCTGTATTGAAGCTGGTCTTATCCATGTTTGCTTGAAGCACCTACAGAGTTATTCTCCCAATGATACACAAACTGAACCACTCTTCCTTCAATG
Organism: Chamaecrista fasciculata; assembly: GCA_003254925.1. Lineage (NCBI taxonomy): Eukaryota > Viridiplantae > Streptophyta > Magnoliopsida > Fabales > Fabaceae > Chamaecrista > Chamaecrista fasciculata. The sequence continues at coordinate 15,673 of QANZ01004163.1, forward strand.
GCTTTGTCTCTGTCTGGGAAAACTTTGGGAAGATTTCACAGAGGCCCAAATAATAGGTTTGCAGGCAGATGCTCCTTCTATTTGTGCACCTCTACTATCTGAACCCCAGCCAGAGGTTTACCATCTTACATAAAATTATTTTTTGGTTACCGGAAAATTTTTTATTTTGGATATATTAATTTAATGTTTGATTGATGATAGTTTATTCTGCCTCAGGTTAGGGCTTCTGCTGTTTTCGCACTGGGCACTCTTCTCGATGTGGGATTTGACTCTTGTAGGGAAGGTGTTGAAGGGGATGAAGAATGTGATGATGATGAAAAGTTTAGGGCTGAAGTTAGTATTGTTAAATGTCTCTTGAGTGTTGCTTCAGATGGGAGTCCATTGGTGAGGTCAGAGGTAGCTGTGGGTAAGTGATGAAGGATCTGAGATTCAATATTCATTTTGAGTATTCATTGTTGATGTTTTTCAGTTCGAGTTATAATTTGTCCAGTACGAAACCTTGAACTTATTTCGTTCTTGTCTTTGTTTGTAGTTTTTTTGTTATCATACTTGCCAATTCTGATATCTGATTCTGAATCAATAGCCATTTTATTGGTTTCAAGTATTGTTCAATATTTCCTTGTTGTCTTGCTATAATCATTATAAGGCAATTGGTTTTTATTTTTGTTTAGTTCATGTATAATTAAACTTCTTTACATTGATTAGCTTGAAGTTGTCCCGCATAAAGTCTATGTAAAAGGTTTCAAGTATTGATCTATTGGCTAAAGTTCTGTATCTGCTAGAGGAGGAGGATTATCAAAGATAAGTCTTACTAACTCTTTCTCTTTCAATAATCAGCTTTGGCACGCTTTGCCTTTGGCCACAACAAGCACCTGAAGTCCATTGCTGCTGCATATTGGAAGCCTCAGACTAATTCTTTGTTGAATTCCTTACCTTCATTGGCTCATATAAAAGGTTCAGCTAGTGCATATCCTAGCCAAAACCGACATGTGCCTCATGGAAGTATTGTTTCATCTCAAATTGGTCCTGTTCTGAGGGTTGGTAATGAGAATTCTGCAGTAGTTCGAGATGGACGGGCCGCTTCCAGCAGTCCTCTAACAAATTCTGGAATGATGCATGGTTCGCCGTTGTCTGATGATTCATCCCAACATTCTGATTCTGGAATATTAAATGATGGTTTCACCAATGGAGTGCTTAACCACACTGGACCAAAGCCCTTAGACAATGCATTGTATTCACAATGTGTAATTGCTATGTATACATTAGCAAAAGATCCATTTCCTCGTGTTGCAAACCTCGGTCGTCGGGTACTGTCCATAATTGGCATTGAGCAAGTAGTTGCAAAAACATTAAAGTCCACTGCTATTCGGACTGGTGAAGCTGCAGCGTCTCCAAGTCTTGCTGGATTAGCTCGTTCATCTTCTTGGTTTGATATGAATGGAGGTAGATCTCTCCCTTCTAGTCATTTTCTTTCGTGTTTTTATCATGAGGAATTTTCCAATTTATGTTTGGTAGAGTTCCTCTTTGCACCATTTCGATTTTTGTGACAATGGCCCTTGCAATGTGCTATTGTCTTTCTGTTTACTGTTGCATGTGTTCTTTCAGGTCACTTGCCCCTAACATTTAGAACTCCTCCAGTGAGCCCCCCTCGCCCTAGTTACATAACTGGAATGCGGAGAGTGTGCTCTTTAGAGTTCAGGCCCCACCTGATGAATTCTCCGGACTCTGGATTAGCTGATCCACTTCTAGGTACTGGCAGACCTTCTGGAACTTCGGATCGCAGCTTTCTTCCACAATCAACTATATATTTTTGGAGTTGTGGGCACTTCTCCAAGCCTCTATTAACGACAGTTGATGATAGTGAAGAAGTATTATCAAGAAGAGAAGAGAGGGAAAAAATTGCACTGGAGCACATAGCTAAATGTCAGCACTCTGGTATGTTTTATGATGATTTGTTTTTATTCAGTTAACCTGGTAGTTCATATACTCTTGACTAAGGAGTTTATGGCATTCTATTCTGGTTAGCTGTTGGCAGGCTAACAAATCCAATTGCTAAATGGGACACGAGGGGTACACAAACAACGTTGATGCATCCTTTTGCCCCTGTAGTGATAGCTGCTGATGAGAATGAACGGATCAGGTTAGCAGGATTTACCAATGCTACTAGTTTCAAAGTGGGGAATGTTGTAAAGTAGCTGAGCTTGTCTCAAGGTTTTGGTTCTTTTTTGGTAACAAAATTATTATGACAAGGGATACAGTGGTCAACTGTAGTGAATAGGAAAGGGTTGTAAATGTCTTAAAACTTTGGGCCTCATAGATTGGGAGCATTTTGTGACTGGCTAACACTCGATAGACATAGACAGGCTACAAAATAACACAAAAACTAAGCAATATTTTTAGAAAAAAGTGGAATTCCATTTATTGCTTATGGTACAAGACATTAACACTGAATCAAATTCTGTTGGTTGTGGTATTGTGCCATCTTGATTTTTATTTTTATTGGACAATTTTCCAATTTGCTACAGGATATGGAATTATGTAGATGCTACACTTCTCAACAGTTTTGATAATCATGATTTTCCTGACAAACGAATATCTAAGCTTTGCCTGGTGAATGAGCTCGATGATAGCATGCTTCTTACTGCTTCATGTAACATTCTGAACTGTTCCTTAATTTATTTTCTACCTAGTATGATGTTGGCAAATTAAATTTCATAATGAATCTTTGATCATGCAGCTGATGGAAACATTCGGATATGGAAAGATTATACTCTGAAGGGTAAACAAAAGCTTGTCACTGCTTTCTCTCCCATCCATGACCATAAACCTGGCACACGGGGTCTGAATACTGTTGTTGATTGGCAACAGCAATGTGGTTATCTGGTATGCAATCTCTGTTGTGATTTGATGAAGTAATTTAATGGGGGAAAATAATTTTTGGAGATAATTGAATTATTTAATTGCAAAGTCATTTGTTTGGATTAGGAGGGAAAGTATTTTAAAAATCCACGATTATTTAATCAAGCAGATTCATGAAGAATTTGAGATTCCGCCAAGTTAATGGAAGTAATTTCATATATTAATATGAAATTACATGTATGTATGTATGTATGTTACACTAGATACATTATGTATGTATGTATGAAATTAATATATTTAACATACAAGTATATATTTTATTATTTACATATACACTAGATACATTAATATGTTACATGTATGTATGTATCCGTTTACATACACATTTTGATATACACCTGTCCAATAACAAAAACATGTATACGTGTAAAAACATGTATATATGTGTAAGTGTACACCCACACCCACACACACACACACACACATAAAATAATATACATACATTAATAGACTACAGAGGAAATTTAATAAATTCTACAGCTATTCAAATAAGGAGCTTTAAAATTAAAAACAAGAAAACTGAATTTCAGCAATTCAAATACGTTGCATTTCAAATTCTATAAAAGTCACAATGTCTTAATCCTAAGACAACCTATGGAATTTAGGATGTCTTCTGCTGGCTGTTTATTTTTCTGTCTTGGTGATATCATATCACAATATCTCCAAGAACTTCTGTATCTGCCCCCGTGTTCTGATGTTGATTTATTTTGATGATCTTATTCCATGTTTTATTTACCAGTATGCTTCGGCCGAGACATCTATAATGGTCTGGGATATGGACAAAGAGCAGCTTGTTAATACTATACCTCCATCATCAGATTGCAGTATCTCAGCTTTGGTAAGCCTTATGTGAGATAGTGGTAATTGTTTCTGGGCTATGCTTGCTCCTATCATTGAGGAATCATCAGTTACTTATCTTTTATGATGGACTATGTTGAGGTTTGAAAATGCTACTTGGAATTCCATGTTCAGTCCTAATATGCCAGTTACATGAGATGTCTTTATTTCTGTAATTTATGTTATTCATGGAGACTTGGGTAATGACCCAATATTTGTCCTTTGCATCTAAAGTCCTTACTGATTTCCTATCAGGAGTCATTGGCTATCACATATTTTTGCCATTCCATTGATATATTCTAATGTTTCAGGCTGCTTCTCAAGTTCATGGGGGCCAATTTGCTGCTGGATTTGTAGATGGTTCTGTCAGGATTTATGATGTCCGGACACCTGACAGGTAAGTGCCTTCCATCAATGAGATTGAACTAGGCAACGTATATTTGTGGCACTTTTAATACTCTCTGTTGTCATGGTTTATATTATATATCTATACTGTATATGCATTTCAACTGGGGCTATTTAGTGATTACCCATTTTCAAGTGGAATTTCAAATTTTTTTGATATTTGATTGGGACTTAGGCAGTATGGGATGCCTAAGTTCCACATTGAGTAGAATGGGATTCTAGGTTGAGTACTTAAGTGCCTTGGTTCTCCCCCTTAAGTACTTGAGTCCCACATATCAGTATTGAAGCTTTAATGTTTAGATAATTCACTTACTGTATCTTACCTCTGTTCCTCTTTGATGACAACGTTGCTTCTTAGGCTTGTCTGTGCTGCACAGCCACACACTCAGAGAGTGGAAAAAGTTGTGGGGATTGGCTTCCAACCCGGGCTTGATCCAGGAAAGGTAAACGGATGGGTCCTTGCCAGTTTTGGACTTTGACAAGTCTTTTATTATTCGTAATTAGGAATTATTTTTACGTATGATCAATGGATTTTATTTGACAAAGTTGGTGAAGTGATGTGGCTTTTTCCATCTTTTTGTTTTTCTTTTTTGGTCAGATTGTTAGTGCTTCTCAGGCCGGTGATATACAATTTCTTGATATCAGAAATCATAGGGGTGCCTATCTCACTATTGAAGCTCACCGGGGTTCACTCACAGCTCTGGCTGTACATAGACATGCTCCAATCATTGCCAGTGGCTCGGCCAAACAACTTATCAAAGTCTTTAGTCTGGAGGGTGATCAACTAGGCACGATTCGATACTACCCTACCCTAATGGCCCAGAAAATTGGCCCTGTAAGCTGCCTCAGTTTCCATCCTTACCAATTATTGCTTGCAGCTGGGGCTGCTGACGCATGTGTTTGTGTCTATGCTAATGACAATGCTCAAGCAAGATGAATCCACATATTTCCATGATAGTCATGGCTGATTTTGGCAATTCAGAAGAGAGTGCATGCAAAAGATAAAATTCAGGATTGCTAGGCATTTTGCAGTCAGGTTATCTGTGATGGTTCTGCGATCCAACCTTTGTGAATACGTCTGGAAATACTGATACTGGTAGGGTGGTACATTCTGCTATTAGTGTATGCAGTATGCAAATTATATTCGTTAGCCTCCATGGTTGAGGGTTGCGTTCGTCGGGAAGGAAATCCTGCATATTGGGATCGGAGGCTTTGACAAATAATGTCATTTTGGTAAATGTGTGTAAATATCCTCTTAATGTTATTATTCTTATTATTTTTTTACTTCTTGGGTGTGTTATCTGTCCTCCCCCTTTTCAATATGTAAATTGTTAGATGAATTCATAATTTAAAGTGTTGCTGATAGATGATGGGGGATAATTTACTCCTGAAAAATGGGTCTTTTACTCTCTTTGGTTCATGCTTGTAAGACTTTGGAATTGGTGCGCTAAATTTAAGTCTAACCTTGTAAGAAGTGGATTCTTTGCATTTTCACTCTATTTTTTTGTGCATTTTAGAGAGATAAAGAAAAAAAAAATAGAGAAAATGTGGGTTCTATAAAATAATAAATATGTAAGATTTACAATTTTTCTTTCTACTTCTTCCTTTATCTCTTTAAAATATACCAAAAACTAAAAATGCAGAGTGAAATGAAGCGGATCTAGATCCCTAATTTTACGGCACTAAGTTCCATTTCTTTTTTCCCCATCCCTCAATTTCACCGGTACAAGAGATGAGTTAAGTATAGGTTAAAATTTCATTTTAATCTATCCAACTATGCATCTCCCTCTCTTCTGTATCACTTTCTCCATCTCATTCTCTCTTCTTTGTTCATCCTTAAACCCTATTTGTTGCAGACAATCTTCCGCCTCAAGCTTAAGATTTGTCTCAATGGATGAATTATTTTATCACAAATATCTTCACTTCCAAAGTTGTTAACCATATATTTGTGTTTGCATCAATGGGAGTTCTTTTACATTAACATAATTCCAAATTTCTTCTCCCCTTATGGAGTTCCTTCCCATTATTATAACAATAGACATGTGTTCTTATAATAGCTCTAAATAAATTATTAAAATTACTTAATACTTGGTTATTTGATTTATTTTTTAAATAATACAAAAACATAAATTAATCAACACAAATATCTCAGAAATAATACTTTTTTTTTTTATCTATATGTGATATGCACTATAGTAATACAAATTCTGTTTGACCCAACCAACTATCAGATATCACGTGGCATTTAATTATCATATTTATCATAACTATTATAACAATTTTTCTAATTCTCCAATGCTAAATTTACTAGTTTAAATTAAATAAAATATTAATTTTCATTTATTGTTGATATAATATGTATTTATTTTATTAATCTATTTATTAAAATAGATATAAATATATTATTAATTTAGATATCAAATGAACTAAAATTAAAAATTTGGTAGTCATTTAAATATCATATTCATTTATACAAACAACAACCAAAGCCTAAGTGAGGTCGGCTATATGGATCAACTGACGCCAACGTGTTTTATCTTTGCACATGTCAATAATAAAGTTATTGAGAGAGAGAGAGAGATTCCCCTTCCCCAGATTAGAGAATTTTCTACTATTCGGTCAACTCTGCATACATAAACCTCTAAAGGTCTTCTTTGCACATGCCCTAATCGCCTAAGGCGTGTTTCGACCAATTTCTCAACGATAAGTAAATATCATATTCATTTATAAACTAAATTTTTTTAAAAATTTTTTTTAAAACATCCTATAATGAATTATAGATTTCTAAAGTTAGCATAATTACCAAATGTACAGTATCACAAACCAGAGTTTTTATTTTCCGTGTACTTTTCTATCAAGTTATCCACTTACTTGGCTTCAAGTTCATGGAAAATTACAAGATTCCTTTCAGCATAAGGGTATTACAAGTTTCCTTTGAGGTGGATACTTGAATGCCAAAAATAGCTCAATAGTCTATCTTCCGAGCGTAGGAGAATTCCTTCCAGATTGTAGGTTGCAACTCGCCTGTATGAAGCTGGAATTGTTTAAAATCACCGGTTAGCCATACGGTGATAAATTTATTCCCAAGCCTTGTACACACGGCCCTCAATTTCATTTGTTTCTTGTGCCTAGGACTTCTAAGTTTCTACATATGTGTAAGTTGAATCTTCTTCTCATTGTAAAGCCAAGCCCCAAGAAACGTCGAAGACAACAAGATTCAACTTAAAAGTATGTCATCTACACAGAACAATGCAGCAGCTGAATAGAGAAAATTATGCAGAGAATTTTGTGGCTTAATGATGGCTTTAAAATAAAGAATAAGATTCAAACAGAGAAACTGCCACAATAAACTAAAATCATATATCAAAGAATGTTCAAAGATTGTCGTCAAGAGTCAACACTCTGAACTAAATACAAAGATGGGCTTTGATGACTTGTGTGATCAACTTGAGCGTAGAAAGGTGTCACTTTTTCAACCTATAAGAACTTACATGTTGCAAACGTGAAAAAGCTACCATTACTGATATACACCATATTCACATCACATGTCTACATTCATTTCACTTACGCCCCCCAACCATACCAGGGCCCATTGTCCCTGACAAGCTAGATGATGTGCTGCTGCTGGTCATCTTCATCCTTCCATCTGCGTTTCCGAAAACATTCAGATCTTCGAAGAGTCGGTAAGACGGGACAAAGGGCTTTTGTCCAGTTGCATTGGTAGAGTTCCCTAGTCCAGAATTTCCCCTAGGGTCTCCTCCGCTTACAGCAGAACCACTGGTGTTTTGTTGGAACCCCCTGATTCCTTGTGCTGGTCTATAAGATGCTGCTGTAGGGTTGGCTTGAGAAGCCGAAAACATATTCGGAGAAGATGAATGATTTTGACTGCTGAAGTAACCGGGTGTTGCAGCCCATGGTGGAGGAGGGTATGATGATGGGTATTGAAGATGTTGATTCTGCAATTGTGACTGTGATTGAGGTTGCATCATTGGTACTGGCTGGGTTTGAGATTGGGAATGAAATTGTTGAGGTTGGGGCTGAGGTTGGGATTGATATTGTTGCGGTTGGGGCTGAGACTGGGATTGATATTGTAGCGGTTGGGGCTGAGACTGGGACTGAAACTGTTGCGGTTGGGGCTGAGACTGGGACTGAAACTGTTGCGGTTGGTGTCGAGACTGGGATTGAAATTGTTGCGGTTGAGGTTGAGGTTGAGGCTGATGCAGGGATTGCGAGTGTTGGGCTTCAGGATGGGACTGAAACTGCTGTTGAGGTGGAATATATTGAAGATGTTGATTCTGCAACTGTGATATTTGGGGTTGCAATAGGGGCTGAGACTGTAATTGTTGCGGGTCATGATATGGTTGTTGTTGTTGTTGTTGAGGAAGTTCAGATTGAGGTCTATATATATGTTGTTGGGGTTGGGGTTGACTCTCTGACCTAGATTCGGGTTGCGCCCAAGGAACGACATAGCTGGTGAATGGCACATTACTGGGATCATGATATGTTTGGGGAGCATAGGGATAACCTTGTGTGCTGGATGGAACAGACGAATCGTGCATTTGTTGGCTAGAGGGTGGTGGCGATGATGATGGTGCGGACAAGGTGATACTCAGCAAGTCAATAATGTCCTGCTCTCTAGAAGTGCCGACTGGTGCAGCAGGATTAACAAGTGCCAATGCATTTGCTGGCGTAGAAGCTATGTTATCTGATGCGAACGAAGTAGAGTTGCTGGTTTCCATAGTTGTGGAACCTTCACTCGGTCCATTTATAGCATCTTTAGGTGTCTTCGAATGCCTACAATGGCAGTCGCAATCACAAGTTCATGGTGAGTTATGAATCAAGCCAACAACTAGATACTTAACACAACAATTCCACCAGGAAATAGACATAAACCAGAATGCATATCACATCTAAAACCTTGTCCTAGACAAGAGCCTAGACTGTAATTTTCAGGTAATTCGCTAGATGAAAACAAATCATGGGCTTATAACAAGGACATGCAAGCTGAGTTAGACAAATATAGAATCTGATAGAGCGAGAGCATAGGAAAATAAAAAAAGCCTTGTGCAATGCTTCCTGTTTCACCAAAACGAAACCAAGAGTAAATATTTAGTTGGACATGCAGACCTATATTTGTAATCTGTTCTTTCTCTATAAAACTAGGTGCATGTGTAGATCTTCTTATCTCAGCTAGTCTCTTGAACAATTAATAGCTTCCTAGTTTCATATTTAAATAAAGAAAAATGACACGAATTTCATTGATATGTTAGTAGATATAAGCAACCTTCGAGCGAGCTGTGCAAACTCATCTTCCTCTTCCTCCTCTTCATCAAACTGGCTTTTTGTTACAGAAGAAACTGGGGTAGGAGGACTAGCTTTAGTTGTCGGACTAGAGTCTCTAGGGCTCGAGCTCTTCACTTCTGTTGGATTGACACTGGAAGAGCTAGCTTCAGTTGAATGGGCACTGGAACTTGCATACTGGGATGGAAGGGGAGAACCAGAAGCTATTGCATCGTGCTTTGCAAGCAAACTTTGAATACTGTCATTTAATTCAAGGCCTCGCCCAAGAAGCTCCTCATCCCTATCACATAACCAAGATAATAAGAATTATCTAGATATGTCCTGTGGATGCAGAGACGTAAAAAAGCAATGTAAAAGTATATTTTAGTAAATGCCACATGAAGAACCCAGGTCATCCCAAGTACTACGAATTCAAACTGGTGATTACTTTAATCAAACAAAAAACAAGCATGATACATTTAAGGCCCTGTCAAAGTTTATCGATGAAACTAACCCAGTGGTTGTTAACATCTGCATCAATTTTTTCTGATTGGTTCGGCAGCGGTCAACAAGATCAATAATCACTTCATCTTTTACAGCCTACAAGCAAAGTGAAAGCAGTTAATGACTTTTGGCCAAAAAAAAGGAAAGCAGTTAATGACTCAATTTAGTTTAAAATTAAAAAAAAGACTAGAAAATCACTCAACATACCCCTCGGTCACTAGGGTTCACAGCCTGTAGCATGTCATTCAAAAGCTCCATAACATGCCGCATAGAGTCCAAGCTTGACAAACTAAGAATTTGAGGAAAAAAGAATAATTATCCTAAAAATAGTTGGCAAAATAGATTAAAGACTAAAAAGAGAATTTTATAACAACAAAATATAATGGCAGAAGCAAGGGTGAAGACATAAAAATCAATGGTTCACCTTAAACTTTCTATTTCTGTTGCCATAGTTTCATCGAGTCTTTTTGAAGAACTACTGGGCATCCCATATCCAGCTTGCATGTGTCTTAAAGTGGGATGGGTAGGAGGTGGGGTGAATATAGGAGCTGATTCTGAAGAGCGCTTGGGAAACACCACACCAGATCTCTGCCAATCACATAATGCAATACAATAATAAGATTTACTGGTCATTAAACTATAACTCAAATGAACTATAATTCATGAATTCCATCGCAAACAATTTTTTCCCCATTATTTGAATGTTAATGCTTAATGACAACAAATGATAAAAAAAATAATAAAGGAGAAAATCTCTCCCCCATGGAGACTTCAAGGTGAAAAATAAAAAGCAAACCATAAAAATATAAAATAGTCTCAACTTAATTATTTGTCAAGTGAGACCTTCAAAAAATTGAGTCTTGTGAAAAACAATAGAACTTCAAAAAAAAAAATAGACACTAGAGAAATGACATGGACCTTAGTAACATACATATGTAAGAAATTGAGAATTGACAAATAAATCAATTAGAACCACAATAGGTGGTGGACAAGACTGTATAATCAAGAAACATAATACTAAATTTTCTTTTCATTTCAAAATCTTGACTTTTCAGGTTTTTCTTAAAACAAAAACAAACTTGAGGAATTGTTGTCAGTTTTGACTACATAAAAACTAATCAGATGCTTTGATGTTGTAATATTTGATTCACCAATTCAATTTAGTCTCTGTTATAATCTAGCATCCCACTCGGGGTATTATTAGACAACAGCTAAGGAATTAGTAAGAAAATTCGTCAACCAGACAGCTCTATACAGACCCTTAGTTCTTCATATGCCCAGTAGTAATGAGGATGTTTTCCACCAGGTCCACCAAATGCCTCTTGCCATGAGTCTAACAGTACCAAAACTTTATCCCTCACTTGCATGTCTGTCTGGAATATCACCACATATATTTCAAGTTAGATGAAATAAGGTACAGAGGAAAGCAGGAAAGAAATAGTGAGCTACCTCAAAACAGTGATTGAACAACAAAATGATACTATTCAGACATTAACGGTTATATTGTGACAGAATATGTATTGTGTACTACCAACTCCCAAGCAAACCAAGACTAAGAGATTTTGTTATGATAAAATATATGTGGCCATGTAAAACGGTTAATTGTGAATGAGAAAATGTTGCAACTGTGTTGAAGTGCAAATGAAACTCACTCGATCACAAATTATACTATCTAATAAAGTTAAAGAACAGGAAACTTGTACAGTACTACAGTATAATAAAAAAAAAACGTAGCATGCCCAAACAGAGCTCCACCCTGATAAAAACATTAAAGATGTTGGGGACATAGGTTACAATGGTTTCAACTTGATTTGATTATAAAAAATAAACTCCCCTGTAGAAGTAAAAAGTTGATGTATAATGTGCAAATCTTATCACCAAGCATCTTAAATTTTCATCTGATGTCACCTACCTTCTTCCTTACAATTTTGATCATCTCATCCAGTACATTCCTCTCAGCAATTTGAAAATGGACAAAATCACCACAGTTCTTCACCATTGTTTCCAGTAGCTATGAAGTAGAAAATAAGGAATTATAAATCCAATCCCACAATATTAAATATGAAATAAAGTATTGATGGGCACAACCATCCACAAACAGATTCAGATAAATATTAAAAAAAAAAAAAGAGCCAACTAGTACCGTCAGAGCCAGAAATTGAACTTTGGAGCTCTTGTGCTGTAATCTCTTCTTCACACCTTTCACCACATCTTTTGGCTGCCTGAGAAATTATGCATGTCCAAATCAAACACCAGCAGAATCTTAACTATAATTTTCCAAGGGACTATGATATTAAAGACAAAGGCACAAATTCATTGACAGTGCGACCATGCAACTTCTAAGAGGATATTAAGGCTCAGTGAAATTTTGTAAAAGAAATATATATATATATATATAATTTTCTTTTTTTTCGTTTTGTAAACCAACTATTTTGTATGATAAAGAGTTTTCAGGAGAAAATACATATATAATTACTGGCAAAAGAATAATTGGTTTGCACGATTTTACTCAATTCTTCACAAAAAGATTATTAGAATAAAGGAGAGCTTTCTCAATCCCCCAACAAACTGAAAAGCTGTTAGTTAGTAGCTGTTACCCACAAAATTTGCCTCCTAAAGAGCACTTGTGAAAACTATGCTAACAAACACAATAATACACAACCATCTGCATGAAGTATCATGTTAAGAAAAACGAAGAAATCATCCACACAACGAAACTCATAAATTCTGATCACGAAGAAGCAAAAAGATTGACAGACGATCAAAGTCAACTCCAGAAAGAAAAGAAACAGAAAGTCTAAAATTCTTCGTTCTCTAAGAAATTAATTACCATCGACCAGAATTGACAGAATCGCATATTTCGATGTTCATGGTCCAATCAGGGCCCATGAGAAGATCGCTGGTCGCCTTCTCCACTGCTACAGTAGCTGAGGAAGAAGAAGAAGACATGTTTCTTTCTTTCTCCGACGTCTCTCTGATTCTGAAACAATGAAGAAAAAAAATCCAAAACTCTTATCTATTATGAATGAAACCACCGAAGGTGTTTGGATGAGTGGAAAATTATGAAACCCTAGGTGAGAAAAAGAAAGAAAGCTAAGCTTGATGTTGGAGTTCGCTTTTTTCTGCAAAAAATAATCAGAATTTGTGGTTTGCTTTTGTTTGTGAAGTAGGCGTATAAACGATGAAAGAAGAAAATAATGAAATAAGGAATTATTTATTTTTATTTTTATTTTTATTTTTTGCAATCTCGAATGAATTCGTCTTTATTTATTTTCCCGGAAATTACGTAATTTTCTTTTCTCTTTCTTTACTGTTATGTTTATGCTTAGGATGTCCCGAGTCTAGTGTGCTTTTTTTTCTTCGATCTCCGACGCATGCGCACTCGCTCTCTTCAGTTTCTCCCACCACGCGCCACGTGGCAAGATAAGTGAGTGTGAATCCCATGTTTTCTTTTATTTTATATATATTTTACTCGTGTTTTCCAAAAGTTAATCACTTTTGTAGTTTTGTTCACCCCAAAAACAAAAGTTAATCACTTTTTTAATAACGAGAAGAAAATAATAAAGCTAAAGTGTACTTTTAGTCCCATAGCTTTGACAAAGGTTTCAATTTGGTCCCATAACTTTTTTTGTTACAATTTTGGTCCCATAACTTTGACAAAGGTCTCAATTTGGTCTCATAACTTTTTTTGTTGCAATTTTGGTCTCATAACTTCTAAAAACATCTCACCGTTAGTTCCAAGCTGATTTTATCTGTCCCATAACGTCACCCATATTTGCCACGACATCATCTAACTCAGTATGTCAGATCATCTTTAGTAGCAGATAATGGATGAAAATCAGTATTAGGACTAACGGTGAGATGTTTATAAAAGTTATGGGACCAAAATTGCAACAAAAAAAGTTATGGGACCAAATTGAGACATTTGCCAAAGTTATGGGACCAAATTGAAACCTTTGTAAAGTTATGGGACCAAAAGTGAACTTTAGCTAAATAATAATTTACTTTTCATTTTATTTGGAATTAATAATGCAATTTTTATAAGGATGATTATGTATAGGACATGAATAAAAAAAGTTACTAGACTACCAATAAAGGTTAACGTAACTAGTAAAGAGTCGATTTATAACGTATAATGTCAGGAGTTTGATTTCTGTTGTCGATGTGAAAGGCTTTGTTGATAAGTAATTTGTAAATACTTCTGTAAACGTTTATAGAATGTGAAAGTATGTCATGACTTTGGTGAGCGTCCAATTTTCCCTAAACTTTTGCTTTTACAAAAAAAAAAAAAGTTTACTAGAGTATATATGTGGTCTGATGACTCGGTTAATTCGATCCAATTCAATCATTTATTTTAGATTTGATTGGCTCTAAAATCTAGAGTTGGGCCAAACTAACAAGCATAGCGCGAAAAACCGGACCGGCCATTGAACCGGTGGAAGGTTCAGGTCACTGGTTCAATGGTTCAACCGCTGGATCACTGTTTCAACCGGTTGAGCCGGTTTACTTAAAAAGTACATTTTCAAATATACATATTCATCAAAATACACATTAATATCTTAAAATTAAACACGTTGGTACCCTTTAGAGCTATTTTGCAATTTTAACCATAACAAATTTTGTAAAAATTACATATTGACCCCAATTTTTTTAAAAAATTTTCATTTTAGTCCCTAGATAATATGTATCCAGGGACCAATTTGTACTTTTTAGCAATTTTTTTGGGGTCAATATGTAATTTTTGCAAAATTTGTCAGGTCAAACCAGTTCACGGTTCATCAAATACATATTGATATATTACAATAATTTAAATTTAAAGTAAAAATTAAACATAACATATGTTCATCACATATAATAAGTGTTAAATATTTAATTTTTTTTTAATTTTTTCAAATATTTCTGGGTCAACCAGTTTCCGGTTCCCGGTTTAACCGGCCGGTTCAGGCGGTTTAACCCGGTTCAACACCGGGTCAACTGCAGGCCGGTATTTTAATTTTTCCGGACCGGACTGATATCCGGTTCACCGGTTGAACCGGCCGGTCCGGTCCGATTTTTTCAACTATGCTAACAAGTTTGAATATTTATTTACCTAATCTAATTTAGAGTATATCCTTTTATTTTATTTTATTATATATATATATTTATATTTCTCATATTAAATATCTTATTTTGTATAAAATATCTATGTATTAGTTAAAAACTACATAATCATTAATTTAATATATTTATTTATAAATAAATTAAGTTAAATAATTTTATTAATATGAATATCATCAAACTCATGTATAATTAATTATTTTTATTAATATATACAAGTTAAAAAATATAATATAATTAAATAACTTAAATTAAATTCATAAAAAATTAGCCCAATTTAACTTGATCAGACTCAATAATCCAGCCCCATGTACACTCCAAAAGGTTACTATAATTCTCATTCTTGTACCTAAATATAAAAAAGTATCAAAATTAATTCTTATTCTTGAATTTTACAAATAGTTAAATCTTTATAGTCAATATTGGATATTTAGATTCAGGGAAATTTTATTTTTTTAAATATAAAACCCCTTTCACCATTTTTTTAGTTTATAGTTATCAAAAATAAATTATAAATATGAATATATTTTTATGTTATTTTAATATACCTTAAATACTAAATATAATTTTATATTTTTCAATACATAAAGTTTAAAATTATTATAGTTTTATATAAAATAAATAAATAAATATTTATTCTTACAAAAGCCATTCCATTTTATTTACTTTTAGACTTTTTGATATTAAATTCGAACTTATATCTAAATTCATAAAATAAATTAGAAACTTTCAAGATGCCTATTAACTAATAATATTTTGATAATCTGTAATTTTGTAATTAATTGCATTATTTAATATTTTAATTGAATTAAATTTTACCCAAGTCCTAAAAAATATTAAAGGAAATAAAATAATATATATAAAACAAATAGAGTTTTACTCGTATTTTTCTACCAAATAATCACATATTACTTAACGTCAACCCGATGGATCTCAAAGGCCAGGCTTCAAATAAAATAATTGGCTCTTTCTAAAAATTCCTTTCCTCATAGAGACACAACAAATATTATTTTATTTGACAAATAAGATCAACAACCATTTGTTTCATAATTTTTTTGTCCTTTTTTGTTATCATGAGTTATTCCTTACTTATTCAGTTTAAGGTCCAGACTCCAGATGGTGATTAATTATTGCTCAAGTTAAAATATTTTAGAAAATGATAAAATTGTCTCGATAAACATTAAATTATCCGGGGGTGTTTAACACACGAATTGAAAAAATACTCTCGAGATTAAGAGCTCTAGAGTAGAGCAATCCTATGTTTGGTATACGAATAAGGAAATTAACCTCTAGAATATTGTATTGCATGGAGCACCTTAATCTCATGAATTGACCTAAAATTAATCACACCCTAAGGGGTGGGGTTAGGCTAATCTCATGGCATGAGATTATTTTTGCCTACCCAAATTACTGTACTACCCTTAATTAATTTTTTTTTTAATAAATTTATTAATGTTATTTAAAATGATTGTATTATCTTAATCTCATTACATGGAATTATTTTTACATACCCAAATTATTGTATTACCCAAAAAAGTATCTTCTAATGAATTTATTAATGTTATTTAAAAGTTTTAATTATGATATAATTATTTTTTTCATGATATAGTATTTTTCTCATGAATTCTTTTGGAGAATTTTACATTTGATAAACTATTAGTTGAGAATAAAAAGTCAATGACATATTTGGAAAAATATTAAAAATTCTTAGGAATATCAAAATTGAACCAAACATAAGATTGTAACATCTTTGGGAATATTGCAAAATAATCTTAGGACTATTTTAACTCATCCAAATAGATAGTCTTAGTGTTATTCCCGAGAATGAAAAAATAATTCGTGTACCAAATATTCCTTTAGTAGTTTAGTGTTATTTTTTTTTATGTGGTATTAAAAAGTGTCCTGACTAACTTGGATTCAACTCATACCATATGCTTGACTATGATAAGAGTCCCAACAAAGTTAATTACATCTACAAGATCTCAAACTTAAAAACCCTACTTAAATAATATCAAACTGATTACTACTTAAATCAGCTCTTTATTCAATTTGTTAATGTTAATTTGATTTGTGACCGAACCCATCCTACTCACGTAGTGAATGTATTTTTTTTTTTTTGAGCCAAATGTAGTGAATATATTTGAAAATAAAGGATTAGACCCATTTAAAACATGTGTATAGTGAGCCAGTTTATTTATTCTGCAAACTTAGCTTAAATAGATTAGCTTATCTATCTTTTATATTTTAATTAAATTATATTATTTTTTATATGTTTTTTAATAATATTCGTATCTTACCCTTCAATATATAATTTTTAGTTTAACATGTAATTCTTCATAAAAAATAATTTAAAAAATATTAAAGAACGGTTATATTTATGATAATATTTAATAAATGTATATTTGTTATATATTGTAAAATAATTATAAATATAGAAATAATATCACCCTTATTTTGTAAGATTCATATTTGCATTTTAAGATATATTATCTTAAAATTTTTAATAATTATTTTTTATATTGTTTTAAAATTAAAAAAAAGTCTTGACCCATATGAAAACTTATTTAACCCGCAACCTAAGTCAGACAAGTAAGAATATTTATCTGAATATCTGTCACTTTTTTTCCTAGAAGAATAATTGTTGGTACATTTTTTTACTAGAAGAATAATTACATTTTCAAAAAAGTTAAATTTTGATCCTTTAGGCTTTATGTTTGAGTTAAATTTCACTTTGATCCTACTTCTTTTTTTTTCTTAAAGTGGTCCTCTATATTTTAGTAATTTTTTACTTTTAGCCCTAAACAATTGAATACGGACATATTTTTTTTTCATTTCAAATTTAAATACGACAAACTTGAAGCTACGACTTACTTTAAACTAGTTATTTCGCTATCTAGTTAGGGTTTTCAACAAATAAAGTCAGATTTACCTAAAAAATGGGTAACTTGTTCCACGATTAAACGAGTAAAGTTGGTTATATTTATCTTATTTTAAGTTTAAATTCGACGAGTTTGGAGCTAAAATTAATTCTTTACAAGTTATTTCTTTGTGTAATTGGGATTATTGACAAATAAGGTCAAATCGTACCTCGAATGTAAATTTAGAATCAAAAATGAAAAATTATGAAAATGTAGAGGACTTAGAAAAAAAAAAGTTAGACCCAAATGAAATTTGACCCATATATAAAGAACCAAAATAAGATTTTAAGTAGTAATATTATTTGTTCTACAAAATAATAAGGGTAAATTACACTTTGGTACCCTGTGGTTTGACCCTATTTCACTTTGGTACCATGTGGTTTGAAACTTGACACTTTGGTACCCTGTGGTATTCTCCATTAACACTTTGGTACCCTTTGGAGCTATTTTGTAATTTTAACCATAATAAATTTTACAAAAATTACATATTGACCCCAAAAAAATATTAAACTTTTCATTTTAGTCCCTATATAATATGTATCCAGGGACCTATTTGTAATTTTTTGAAATTTTTTTGGGGTCAATATGTAATTTTTGCAAAATTTGTTATGGTTAAAATTACAAAATAGCTCCAAAGGGTACCAAAGTGTTAATGGAGAATACCACAGGGTACCAAAGTGTCAAGTTTCAAACCACAGGGTACCAAAGTGAAATAGGGTCAAACCACAGGGTACCAAAGTGTAATTTACCCAAATAATAAATATATGAAAAAATTAATCTTGACCTTATCAACCTAACAGCTATGATTAAAGAATAGTGGCAACCACAAAGGTTACTAAAAATGTGTAGGATAGCAAATAGAGACATGCCAGCTTTAAAGACATATTAAAGAGCAATGGAAACTTTCCTTTTGCATTGATTAGTTTGGAATAAAAAAGTTCGAGTTTTTTTAATACATTAAAACAAAAAGTGGTATTGTATATTTGTCACTAGATAAAGTAAAATAAAATAAATTATATAAGCATCTTCGATCTAAAAAGTTGTATAATTTATTCATTTAAATATTTAATATAGAAAGTATTTTTCAATTTTGTATAAAATCTTTTTTGTTTTTGTTTTTTCTTTTGTTGAATAAATACACTCATTTGTGTAATTGTGTTAGCAAAATTATGGTAAAAATTAAAAGATGAAATATTTAGTCAATTTTTGGAAGTTGACAAGATAGATTGCGCAATCCTAACAATATTTATTAAAACTATTAATAAAAGAACATGTTACATTAAAATGAATTGTCTCTTTTAAAAAAAATGAAGGAAGGTAAGTTACATACTTTTCTATATTGAAAAAGGGTTTTTTGTGGTTGAGATTGCTTTATGAGGATAAAGGGCTTTGGTGTGAAGTTCTCAAACATAAGTATAATAAATGGGGCAATTTTTCTTTGTTTGTGCCTAATAGTAATAATGCCTCTCAAATCTGGAGAGACTTGATTTCAATTTGGGAGGATGTGGGGAAGTTTTGCTATTGGCATATTGAGATCGGTGATTATGTGAAGTTTTGGAAGGATAGGTGGATTGATAATTCAACCGTTCTTGTTGACTATGTTATAAATCATTATGGTTTTGTTGATATGGATGGCAATGTGTGCGATTTTGTGGGGACTAATGGGGATTGGAATTTTTTTATTTTGGGTGAATTGTTTCTGAATGATTTGATTTCCAAGATTAAAAGTGTTCACCCTCCTATGGACCAGCTCCCTGATGTTATGGCTTGGGGAGGCTCTTCTTCTAGGGACTTCAGTGTTAAATCTTGTTATAAAAATTTGATGAAAGATAGATCGGGTTTTAAACAGGAGTTGTGGAAGCTTATTTGAAAACGGGGCGGCATTGAAAGAATAAATTTTTTTCTTTGGGTTGTTGCTCATGACAGGTTGTGTACTAATCTCAAAAGATCTAGGTGGAGCGATTGTACCCCGTACTATGATTTACGTGGGGATCTATATGAGTTGGTGCTTCATGTGCTAAGAGACTGCTCTATTGCTAGGAAAGTCTGGGGAAGCATTTTACCTATTAGGAGAAGACCTCACTTTTTTGTTGGAAATCTCCATGATTGGTTGTTGCTTAATTTGAATCAAAATGTTGTGGGCCTTCGGTGGAGCATCTCCTTTGGGGTTGCTTAACCCGTTGACCTGGGTTAAACTGAACACTGATGGAGCTGTCTGCAAAGGGTCAGGTGAGGTGGCTTGTGGTGGTGTCTTTAGAGATTTTGATGGGCATTGGATGGGAGGTTTTGCGAGAAACTTAGGTACTTGTAATGTGTTCGAAGCTAAACTTTGGGGTATTTGTGAGGGCTTGAGATTGGCTTGGGACTTGGGTTTTAGACTTTTGGGAGTTGAGTCGAATGCTCTTGGTACTGTTAATCTAATCAACAATAATAGGGGTAACCTCAATGTGAGACATGGCAGAGGTATCCTCAGAATGATCCTCTCGTGGCTGCAAAAAGATCGGATGGTGAAGGTTTCTCATACCTTTCGTGAAGGCAACCGTTTAGCTGATTGTGTTACAGGCTTTGGCTTGAAGTTGATCTCAAACTTTTTTTCTGGTCTAGATCTCCGGAGAGCGTGAAGTTAATCTTATTTAGTGATGCTATGGGCTTTGTTTTGTCAAAAGGTTTTTAATTTTTTTGTTGTATTCTGTTTTAGCCTTTTGGCTTCTTTTTGTTTAAAAAAAAGGGTTTTGGCATATTAGAAATATATATATATATATATAATTTTTGGTTGAAGAACAACCCTTATTATTTCTAATTCATTATGTGTCAAAAATTGGGTTTGATCCTCTATACTCTCTAGCATGCATAAAATAAGACAAATTGTATGAGATTGAAATTCTTTATTTAATATCTTTTTAAATTTGTTTCTTAATTTCCATAAACCGTCCACAATTAATCTCATGATTTTTTTTTACAATTTTTTTAATGAGAAATTCATGTGGAGAGAATCGAGTAAGTAGCAATAATCAACTTGAAAATTACAACACAAGCATGACTTGTTTTTGTAATTTTTCATTTTAATTTGTTGTCTATTAACAATAGAACAATATTATTATTATTATTTAGTTCTCATAAGTATTTTCTGATGTAGACAATCTTATCTGAGGCACGATCAGACACTAAGGGTCCGTTTGGTAAGGTTGGGGTATGTAAAGGAAAGGGTTTTACAAGGGAAAAATTGTGAGGGAAAGGAAAAGTAGTTGAGGGAATGTAAAGTAGGTAAAGATTGAAAGTGTTTGGTATAAAAAGGTAGGGGAGGGAAAGTAAAATAGATATAGAAAAAAATGACAAAAATGCCCTTCCCACAACCACCACAAGACTGCCGCCGCCGCCACCCACCACCGCCGTCCACGGTGGCCGGCGCCGCCGTCCACGGTGGCCGGAGCCGCCGTCAACCGCCGCCGCTGTCGCCGGCCACCTTAGGGGGAGAAAATGGGATGAGAGTGAGAGGGGCAAATTAGGAATTCTACCATAATTCCCTAGGTAGACTTGAATTACATCAGAAATGTGAAGTAAAGAAAAATGGCCTATGTAATGTAAAACCCTTTACATTGTAATCCACTTTACATAGCTTAAATTACCATACCAAACACATGAAAGTCTCGAAATTCGTGGAGTTTTACAATGTAAAACTCTTTTCATGGCTACCAAACGGAGCCTAAATGTAAATACTTCTCTCATTGTGAATTCGAACATAAGTTCATCATGTTATGTGGAACTAGCCTTTTTGCTAGACGCAACCCTGTTGATATATTTTTTTTAGGGTAAATTACACTTTGATACTCTGTGGTTTGACTCTATTTCACTTTGGTACCCCGTGGTTTGAAACTTGACACTTTGGTACCCTGTGGTATTCTCCATTAACACTTTGGTACCCTTTGGGTTTATTTTGTAATTTTAACCACAACAAATTTTACTAAAATTACACATTGACCCCAAAATTTTTTAAAAGTTTTCATTTTAGTCCCTAGATAATATGTATCCAGGGACCTATTTGTAATTTTTGAAAATTTTTTGGGGTCAATATGTAATTTTTGAAAAATTTGTTATGGTTAAAATTACAAAATAACCCCAAAGGGTACCAAGTGTTAATGGAGAATACCACAGGGTACCAAAGTGTCAAGTTTCAAACCATAGGGTACCAAAGTGAAATAGGATCAAACCACAGGGTACCAAAGTGTAATTTACCCTTTTTTTATTGAGATTCAATTTACTTAATTATAGAATAAAATTCTATTTTGGTCCTTCACATATTAGTATGTTCTCAATTTAGTCCCTAATAGATTTTTCTTCCTAATTTAGATAATCACAGTGTTTTGTCAACAATACTAGTCCCTCCATGCAATATTTTAAATTCATGAGATATTATCGTTAGCTGAAGATATAATATTATTAATAATTAAATAATATTTTAACAAACACAAACAAATTCTTTATTTTCATATTAACAAAGAAAATTGTAAGAAACTATACATTTTAGGCTAGAGTGTAAATTTGGTCCCATATCTTTTGCTCAGTTTCTAATTTGGTCCCCATATATTTTTTTTGTTGCACTTTTGGTCTCATATCTTTGGGCCAGGTCCCAATTTGGTCTCATATCTTTGGGTTAATTGCAGAACGTTCTATATCTTTGGGTCAGGTTTAGAAGTGGTCCCATATCTTTAAAAATTTACACTTTGGCCTAAATTTTATGTAAATTTATGGGTAAATTACACTTCGGTACCCTGTGGTTTTGTCATATTTCACTTTGGTACCCTGTGGTTTAAAAAGTGACACTTTGGTACCCTGTGGTACTCTCCGTTAACATTTTGGTGCCCTATGGAGCTATTTTGTAATTTCACCATAATAAGTTTTGAAAAAATTACATTTTGACCCCCAAATTTTTTTTGTAGTTTTCATTTTAGTCCCTAGATAATATGTATCCAGGGACCTATTTGTAATTTTTTGAAAATATTGGGAGTCAATATGTAATTTTTGAAAAATTTCTTATGGTTAAAATTACAAAATAGCTCCAAAAGGCACCAAAGTGTTAACGGAGAATACCACAGGGTACCAAAGTGTCACTTTTTAAACCACAGGGTACCAAAGTGTAATTTACCCTAAATTTATAAATATTGAGAAAATCACTTATAACGATTAACTTTAATAATGAAAACCATTTAGTCAAAATTTTGTTTTGGTCTTCAAATTATAAGGTAATTTCTATTTTGATCTTCAACCTTTCATACTTATTCCAGCATTTGATTTAAAATGTAACTTCATCACACTTTTTTCGTTTTTTTTTTTGTCAAAATCTTCCTTCATTCATGAAGATGAGAAATACAAACCAATAATAACTGGGGAGAAACAGAGAACTTTTGTAGATCATCTAACAAATTCATCTTAAACAGGGTCTACACTCTCTTAGAAAAGAAAACATCCTAACTCCAAGTAACACATAAGGAGAAGAATACAACAATTCATCACCAGACTATAAAAAAGGAAAAGAACTACCAACAAAATCTTTAACAAATAAAATAAGCTAGAAAACCAAACAGAAGAGATCTTTCCCAAAAATACTCCATAAACGTTTGCCATCATCTCTTAGTCGTCCCATTTCCAACCGCTATCAGCTTGAATCTTCACAGACTTTGTTGGATCTGAAAATCCTCTTAGAGGACTTAGCTCTTCACCAACACCAACTCTTTAAAACAGATTTGGATTCTAGATCTGGTATTCAAAAAGGCAATATCACCAAAAATCTCTCACGAAAGAGAGAGCAACACCTTTACTAAGAAAGGGAGAAATCTCCTACAAAGAGGAGAAAATAAACAAAAAAAAAAAAGAAAAAGAAAGGAAGGGGGGAGGGGTCGCCGACGACAACCCCTCCCAAAGAGAGTTTTTGGCTTTTGAAACCCTAGTAGAAGAGAAAGAGAGAAGGTTCGAGAGTCCACTTTTTTTTGTTAAGTATGACGATGTGGTTTTTTTTTTTTT